>JARYGA010025182.1:0-35406 GCA_030545235.1 Helianthus tuberosus | reverse complement strand
AAATAGCTGGTTTCGACTCAAGGGTGCAGGTCTCGACTCGCAACCAGAGGTCTCGACTGGTACTGTTCTCTCGCAACCAGAGATTTCGACTTGTGCTGCTTGACTCGCAACCGTGATTGCGACTTGTGCTGTTTGACTCGCAACCGTGATTGCGACTTGTGCTGTTTGACTCGCAACCGTGATTGCGACTTGTGCTGGTTGACTCGCAACCGTGATTGCGACTTGTGCTGGTTGACTCGCAACCGTGGTCTCGACTCGAAACTAAGGTTTCGACTCGCAACAGTGGTTACGACTCGTAACTAGTGGTTTCGGCTTGTGCTGATTTGACTCGCAACTGTGGTCTCGACTCGCAACTAAGGTCTCGACTCGCAACAAGTGTTTTTGAAAGTGGTGGAATTTTTCTAGGCAATCGTAGGAAAAATTTCACAGTTTCGTGTTTAGAGAATTATCCGTAACTCATCTGGACAAACCGTTTGCACCGTTGGACTCCTTGGATTTTTAGGACAAAAAAAAAAAAAAAAGACTCTGGAAAATCCCGAAATAGGTTTTAGACATTATATATCATTGGAATCGTAATCTCGAGACGAATCTAACGGTATAATTTAGTAAAAACAGGTTTCGGACTAAAATTTGTACGGTTTAACCAGTCTGCTTAAGTTAAAATGTCGAACATGTCTAAATTGAACGAACTTTTAAGGATGGAACACGAGGTAGGCACAACGAACAAACCACCTAAGATGATGAAGGTGGAGAATTACTTGACATGGAAGGATAGGTTTCAATCCTTTATTGAATATCAGGACACACGCATGTGGATTTGTATTGAAGATGGGTACACAAACCCTACACATGACTTTGAAGGCAGACCGCGTGTCACAGCCTATGTGAACATGCAAGAAAATGATAAAAGGATGTATGAGGCTGAAAAGAAAGCCTTGGCAGCTATCAAGATGTCCCTACCTGATAGCATCAAACACACCTTTAAGAAGTACACTACTTCAAAAGAAATGTGGGATGCGTTAGAGAAGAGATATGAAGGGAATTCTGATGTCAAGAAGAACAAAATTGATCTACTAAAGAAGCAGTTTGCTGTGTTCAAGTACATGCAAAATGAGTCACTTGAGGACGTCATTACTCGATACTACCATCTGATGTCAGAATTGGACAATTATGATATAGATTGCTATTCTGACATAGAGAAAAATGACAAGCTGCTTGATGCTCTGCCTGCTAAATGGGATATTTACACTCTCATGATAAAGGGAGAAGCTGATTATGAAACAAAGGAACTGGAAGAAGTGGTTGGAAAGCTAAGAGCTTATGAGCTCAACATGAAGAAGAAGGACACTGGTTATGATCAGGTTCAAGATCCAGGGGTTTACAATGGGCTTGCATCTTCTTCATCTCATGATGCTTCTAGCGACTCTGCTACTGCATTCCTTTCATGTGATAATGAGCAAGTAACAGTAAATGAGGATGGTGATGTATGTTTTGTAGCTGCTTCAGGAGGATCAACTGGAGCTAAGAGAACATCAACTGCTAAGCAAAGTAGTAGTGCAAAGTCGATGCCTATGAGCGTCAAGTCTGCTGAAGAACATCTTGCTCTACTTGCTTCGTTTGTGGCTTCTTATGAGAACTACATTCAGGGGAAGATATCTGATCCTGCCACTTTAGATGAAGATTATGATCAGATTGACCCTGATGATTTAGAAGAGATGGATTTACAATGGCAGATGGCCATGATTTCGAGACGTGTGAAGAGGTTCATGAACAGAACTGGAAGAAAGTTTGTAGGAAAGAGTGTTGGTTTTGACAAGGCCAAAGTCAGGTGCTTTAACTGCCAAAGTTATGGTCATTTTGCTAGAGAATGTCAGAAACAAAAGCATGAGTCTACGAGTCAGAGTTCAAACAATAGGAATGCATCAAATAACTCTAACTCAAGAGCGTTGATCTCTACTGCAAGAGAAGGCTCATATGACTGGAGTATTCACTTGGAAAATGATGAGAATGTCACTCAGGCTTTCATGGCAGAGATTGTGCAAATTGATGGAGGTGAAGCTACAGTAGATGAAGCTAAGGTTGAGACGAAAAGTGAAGCTGAGGAAGATAAGGATGATCAGACAACAGATGCTGAAAAAGAAACGCCAAAGTCTGAGCATGAAAAGGAAGCTGAAGAGAAAGATGAAATCATCAAAAGATTGGAAGCTCAACTTGCTACTCTTATGGCTAATTCAGACAAATCGACAGGAGAGGTAAGTAACTCTGCTACTTCTGTTTGTTTAAAGTGTCGTGAATTACAGGGTGAAGTTGACAGGTTGTCAACTCAAAATAAAAGTCTGGTGAGCGAGATGTCTAATGTAAAAGAATCAAATTTCTTTGCTAAAAGAAATGAGTCATCATATTTGAAAAAGATAAAAGGCTATGAAGCTGAAATTGAAGTTTTAACCGGCAAATTAAACGAAAAACTTCAAGTCATAGACTTAGCTCATGACATGATGGCTGAGAAAACAAAAGAAGTTTCTGAAAAATGCAAAGAGTTGTCAGATGCACAACTCAAAATTGTTGAACTTGAAAAGAAACTAGGTCAATTCAGGGATTCTACTTTTGTTATGAAACACATGATGGGTGGATTAAAGAAGAGTAATGATAAGACTAGTGTGGGATACCAGGGCTTTAATGAAGTCCCACCTCCTCTTAGTCATGACTATTCATTCCTACCTAATGAAGAAGAGTTCACAGACTTTCTGTCAACATCACCAAGTAGTTTCAAAACCAGTCAAGGTGATGTGTCTGAAAATAATGATGCTAAGAAGGAGAATAACAGCAAACCTGTTTTAAAACAGAAAAATTCAAATCCTAAGAATAAAAATTCAACTTTTGTTAAAAGGGTTAATTTTGTTCAAGGAAGTGATATGAAAAACGAAACAGCTGTTATAGAAAATGAATCAAATGTAGAGTTTGCTAAAAACAAAAACATAGAAAATCTTGAAACTAAGCAAACTGAACCAAATCCTTCTAAGGCATCATCATCTAAACCAGATTCTAGTTCAAAGGCTTCAGCTAAGAAGTCTTCGAATAAGAGATCGTGCTTCAAATGTCACACCAAGGGACATGTAGCTAGCTGCTGTCCTAACAAAAAGGTTGAAGCACAAGTTAGTGAGAAACAAAGAGGGAAATCACCTGAGAAGCAAGGTGATAATGAGGAGAAAATCTCAAGTTCTCCAAAGCAATCTGCTCCAAAGCAACAATCGGGTGTTGCTGGTGGTGTAGATAAGGCTGAAAAAGGAACTCCACAAGTTCCTTGTTTTCAAAGAAATCAACCAAGATTTCAGCCTGAATCTACATCAGGCAGATATGAAAGACCAAGAAGTAGTTCACCAAGAATGAACAACCAAAAGTCAAATAATTTTAGAAGTCAAGGTCAATATCAAAATCGATACCAAAATAATGGTTGTCGAAATTTTTATAACAATGGCTTTCGAAATTACAACAATCAAGGTTCTTGGAATCAAAATCAAAGTTTTCAAAGGTCACATAGTCCAAACACAAAGAGGTACCCTCAGGACCAGAGACCTTATGGAAATCATGCCCCATTTCCATCAACAGGACCAAGATCCAAGACTCCACCTAGGAGTGATGGATACTGGATGGATGTTCCTGTAGTTGATGAATCTGGAAGACCCAAGACCATTAAGGCTTGGGTCCCCCAATCTAACTAATCTTTTGGTTGGTGTGTGCAGGAGCTGCTAAGGAGGATTATCAACTTATGGTATGTTGATAGTGGCTGCTCCAGGCACATGACGGGGGATGCGAGGTTGTTTTCTGAATTTGAAGAATATGATGGTGGACATGTAAATTTTGCTGGTGCTAAAGGTGGTAGGATAACTGGACGAGGAAAAGTGACGAATGGGAAGATCACTTTGGACAAAGTGAACTATGTTGAGCAGCTTAAACACAATCTGATGAGCGTGTCACAAGTCTGCGACAAGGGTCACTCGGTCCATTTTACAAATACTGAGGCATTGGTGTTGAAACCGGGTTTGGTTATTCCGGACGATTGGATAGTGATGCGTGCACCGAGGAAAAATGATACTTATGTCATGGACATGGGTGCCAAGGATCCAACTGCTGCGGTGGCGTGTTTACTGTCAAAAGCATCTGAAGCTGAATCTATGTTGTGGCACAGACGCATGGCCCACATTCACTATCGCAAAATGAATTATATCATAAAAAATGAGCTAGTGAAAGGGGTTCCATTGCTGAGGTTTCAAGTGGAAGATAAATGTCTTCCATGTCAAAAGGGAAAACAACACAAGAAACCTCATAAGTCTAAAACAGTAAATTCCATTAATGCCCCTTATGAATTACTTCACATGGATTTATTCGGTCCAGTGAACGTGAGGAGCATAGGTGGAAAGTACTACTGTCTGGTTGTCACTGATGATTACTCACGTTATTCATGGGTTTTCTTTTTAGGTACAAAAGATGAAATAGCAGAGATGTTGATAGATCTTTTTACAAAATTGGAAAACGTCCATGATGCAAGGATCAAGAGGATAAGGAGTGATAATGGCACAGAGTTCAAGAATCGGATTCTGGATCTCTACTGTCTTCGAAAAGGAATTGAACATCAATATTCTGCTCCTTATACACCTCAACAAAATGGAGTCGCTGAAAGGAAAAACAGGACGTTGATTGAAGCCGCTAGGACAATGCTTTCAGATTCAAAGCTACCAGTTCTTTTCTGGGGAGAAGCTGTGAATACAACTTGCTATGTCCTAAACAAAGTTTTAACCGTTAAACGTTTTAACAAAACTTGTCATGAGTTGATGTTTAACGAAAAACCAAACTTAACAGGCTTTGAACCATTTGGATTACCCTGCACCATTGTGCGAAACAAAGATAAACAAAAATTCGGTGAGGTGGCTGACGAAGGCTACTTTCTGGGTTACGTGCCTGGCACACCGAATAAAAGGGTTTTTAATCTCAAAACTGGTAAAATTGAGGTTGTTTTTAATGTGGAAATTACTTCCTACAAACCTCAACAATCAACGAGTGGTCCTGCTATACTGTATGATTATGAAAGTGTGTTTAAATCATTTAATATTCCTGAGGTTTCTGATGCAGATGATTCTCAGCTGATTCAAACAGTGGTATGTGAAGACGATGAAGGCGAATTCATGCCTAGATCGAATGTTGATATTTCAGATGTTCCGGAAATTTCCCAAGGTGCTGCTGATCCTGATTCAAGTGATAGTGACTCTGAACCTATTCAGGGGGAGGAGTTCATTAATCCGTTTGCAAATCAGAATATTCAGGGGGAGGTTGGATCAAACCTGGGTGATAATCTTGAAGTTGATGCAGGTGCTTCTACACGAGCAAATAGAGATCATCCAGTTGACATGATACTTGGAGATCCTACTGCAGGTGTTCAGACGAGAAGAAGCATAGCAGCGAATTCTGGGTTATTTGTTTCGATTGAGAAGACTGGGATAGTGAATGAATGCTTGTATAGTTGCTTTATTTCCCAAGAGGAGCCGAAGAACATTCACATGGCTCTTAAAGACAATTCATGGGTTGAAGCTATGCAAGAAGAATTGGCCCAGTTTGCGAAGTTGAAGGTATGGGAGTTAGTCGACCTTCCTAAAGGTGAAAGAGAGATTGGCACTAAGTGGGTGTTTAAGTGCAAGAAGGATGATAGAGGTATTGTCACACGCAACAAGGCTCGGTTAGTGGTAAAAGGTTTTAATCAGCAAGAAGGGATAGATTATAATGAAGTGTTTGCACCAGTGGCAAGGTTGGAGGCAATTCGTTTGTTTCTAGCTTTCGCCTCATTCAAGGGCTTTAAAGTTTTCCAACTAGACGTGAAGAGTGCATTTCTTTACGGGAAAGTCCAAGAAGTGGTGTATGTCTCACAACCAGATGGGTTCGTTGATCCAGACTATCCAGATCGAGTTTACAAACTTGATAAGGCTTTATATGGGTTACATCAAGCTCCTAGGGCATGGTACGAGACACTGTCTACACATCTGATCAAGAATGGTTTTGAGAGAGGTCAGATTGACAGTACACTGTTCATCAAGAGGAAGAAGGAAGATTTTCTGCTGGTACAAGTATATGTGGATGACATCATCTTTGGGTCATCAGATGAGAACATGTGTAAGGAGTTTGAGCAGGTGATGAAGAGTAAGTTTGAAATGAGTGCTATGGGTGAGCTATCTTACTTTCTGGGATTACAAGTTGAACAGAAGGAGGATGGGATGTTTATTCATCAAACAAAGTATGTGTATGACATTTTGGATCGGTTCAAAATGAATGATTGCTCTACTTTCAACACACCTATTTGCAAAAATCACAATCTCGGCCCAGATCATGAAAGTACTGAAGATGTTGATCCTACTCAATACAGGGCGATGATTGGTTCTCTAATGTACTTGACTGCTTCAAGACCTGACATCATGTTTGCCGTATGCTTGTGTGCCAGATATCAGGCGAATCCGAAAGAGTCACACATGAAAGCAGTGAAGCGTATTCTTCGTTACTTGAAGGGGAAACCTAAACTTGGGTTGTGGTATCCAGCTGATAGTGATTTGAGGTTCATTGCTTACACTGATTCAGACTTTGGAGGATGCAAATCAAACAGGAAGTCTACAACAGGTGGTTGTCAGTTCTTAGGAGGCAGGATCGTGTCTTGGCAATGCAAGAAGCAATCCTGTGTGTCTACATCTACGTGTGAAGCTGAATATATTGCTGCGGGTAGCTGTTGCTCTCAGGTCCTCTGGATTCAACAGCAGATGCGCGATTACGGTTTGGATTTCACTCGTACTCCTATTATGATAGATAATAATGCCACCATATCAATCACAAACAATCCCGTAAAGCACAGTAGAACTAAACATATTGACATACGTCATCACTTTATACGGGATTGTGCTGAAAAACGACTAATTGAATTGCACCGAGTCGACACAGAAGATAATCTTGCTGATCTTTACACAAAAGCTTTTGATAGAGCTCGCTTTGAACACTTAGTCGAACTCAACGGGATGAGGAATCCTGAATAACTGGTTTTTCATAAGAATTTTGTAAATAGTTTACTGCTTTTTCAAAAATCAAAAATACAAAAACATTGAAAAATCAAAAACATAAAAAAAATAGAAAATCAAAAATGAGTTTTCACTGTGTGAAAAAGAAGAAATGATAGTACATCAGCAAGTTAGACTGTCACACTCGAACTGATTTAAAATGCTCAAGGGTGATAGTAGCTTCATCATATGATATACCAGTAGGCAAAAGCATGAAATAATCAACTTACCAAAGTGATATAAACATAAAAGCACTGAGTATGAGTGGGGAACACATCAGTGGTGTATGGTTTAATGACCTTAAATCTTGTGTTGATAGATTGCCAAAATCTGAAGTTTTGGGTCTTTATACTGTTATTTCATCTGGGGATATCTTGGCTGTCATTCTGTTTACAACTAAAATTGTACATGACCCTAGGAAAGAAAGTCACTTGGAATTAGCTCATTTCTATTTGAATGTCTGTATGTTGTCCCGATACACACAATTTTGATCTGATTCTGAAATCTTCTCTAAAAAAAGTCGTGTACCTCCTCTGCTGCATCCAGATATATGCTGACCTGGAGGTGCTAGGCAACGACAGCTTCTGCTGCATCCAGATACATGCTGACCTAGCTGTACGTTGTCGCACTATAGATCTAATACACCCGAAAGAGGCCCTCAAGTGCCCAAATGAAACCCAATAAACCTATATCAAACTGAGAAAACTCATTTGATCTGTATATTATACCATCTCTCCTAAAGATCTATTCTGTTCTCTTCTCAACCTATTCCCAGTTAAGATTTCAGAAATCTGGATTGGACTTGTGAAATATGTGGTAGGGAAGATACTTGCATGATAGAGTGTGTTGTTTATATTTCCAGGATTTGATTAGTATTTGTTTGGGTGTTCATTGTTAAGCAATCAAAACATGATAAAACAGATTATATGCAGACCTAGGCACTGTCAGGATATCTTAAAGGATGACTTCAGTATACTCACCTACTACGATGAATCTTTGTGCATACCTTGATCGTGGGAGTATATCCTGAAGTGGGACACACTACATATTTCAGATATAAAATTACCTTAATGTATCATACGGTAATGGTACTTGAAATGTTCATGCATTTTGTTTAAATGGACAAACATACTGGTAATCGTCTTGAACTGCTTTTCACGAAAAATTAAATAAAGAATTATCTAATAGTGTGAAACAGTTTGATTGTGCTGATATGATCTTCTTACCGGTGATTCTCACAAAAATAGAGTGTTTATTGCTTTTCGTATTTATTTGCTTTCAGAAAAATACAAAAATACAAAAATAGTGTCTTTTTCTGTTTAAAATTCTTAACGTACGGAAAACTGTTATTCTTGGAGGAATTGTTACTGATAGGGGGAGACGGTGTTAGTAAGTGGGTTCAAAATTTTGAAATGATGCAGGTTATAAGGTGTTTGATTAAAAATTGTTGCGTGTTGGTGCTTAAATTGAAAATGCTTAATCTGATACAGTTTAACTATCTCTTGAATAATAATAATTCTTTAACTATGTTGAAAAATTCTTATGGTTTCTCGAGATGTTTGTTTTATAGTATACAGATTGAAGCAGTTTGTTGATGAGAAGTTGATTTGAAGAGATGAGGAGTTTGTTGCTGCTTGGTAGAGTCCTCCTTCTACAATGCAGAATGGATGTTGTGAAGACTTATTGTGAATGCTGAATACAACTTGGAAGATTTGGTGATTGGATACATCAGCTTAGGGGGAGTCTGTTGCTGACAGAATTCATGTTGAAGCTGACGCTATCCAAAGACCAAAAGACTGTGAGATTCTGAAGACTAAAGTTTCCTTTGCAAGCTATTGTCAAGGGGGAGTTTGTTGGTGCATGTTATGTGACAACAGCGTTGGATTGGTCTTTGGATATTAAACGAGTTTGGGCCGCGAAGACTTATGAAGACAGAATGGATTTCGAGTTTGTAAAAGCCCAAATCGTCCAAGTTCAAGTTCAAGTTAAAGTCCGTCTAGTTTAGCCCGAATTGTATCTAGAATTCGTATGGGCCATAGCCCAATTCGTGTATGTAGGTTGTAGTATATAAACAACCTTTTACTACATGTTTAGGGTGAGACTTTTGGAGACTTTTAGGCAAATTGAGAGAGAGTTCGAATACACAGATTATTGGCTGTGAGTTCGTGAAGATCTTGAGTGATTGTAAACGTTTTCGTTGGATAATCATAGAAGATCGGTTGGTAAATCGTCTGGTGTTCTTGTTTCTGTTTATTTGGTTTATCAAGGGGATTCCGCACCCTTGGTAGATTGTCAGTTTTGTTACGATCCATACGGGATAGGGACCTACAAGGATGTTTTTCGAGAGTGACAATGCAACAGATTCACCGTTGGTTCGTCCCATTATTGTCAATCAAGAACCATCTTCAGTGAACAATAATGCTCTCGACAATGAGGATTTTCACGATGCTACCGATTTGAACGAATCTTCAGAGGATGATGAATTTCTCGATGCAGATCAAGAGGCTCCAACAACAGCAGTTCATGGTACTTCAGAGGGTACACCGCCAGTGGATGTCCCTAGAACAACTGAAGCTACTGCATCCTCTTCGTCAATTCCGGGCCTTGAATTGATTGTTGATCTCAATCTCAACAATCCGGGTACAAATATTCCAGTTCAAGATAATCCAGAAACAAGGATTCACAATACCCATCCTCAACAAAACATCATCGGAAATGTACAGAGTGGCGTTCAAACAAGAAACATGTTGCGAAACAACAACAATGCAGGCTTGTATGCGACTATCCGAGAATCTGGTCAACAAAATGATTGGTCTTTCGCGTGTTATGTCTCACAGGAAGAGCCAAGAACTTGGAAAGAAGCTTTGAAAGATAGCTCATGGGTTGAAGCAATGCAGGAAGAACTGCAACAATTCCAGAAGCTTGGTGTCTGGAAACTCGTAGAGAAACCTGCTGGTTACAAGAAGATTGGTACCCGTTGGGTGTTTAAATGCAAAAAGGATGACCGTGGAGTCGTTATTCGAAACAAAGCAAGATTAGTCGTTCAAGGTTTTCGTCAGATTGAAGGGATCGACTACAACGAAGTGTATGCACCTGTTGCACGTCTAGAAGCAATTCGGATCTTTCTGGCTTATGCCTCATTCAAAGGTTTCAAGGTATACCAGATGGACGTGAAAAGTGCATTCTTACATGGTGTGGTGGAAGAAGAGGTGTACGTCGAACAGCCTCCAGGTTTTGAAGATCCTATCCATCCCGATCGAGTTTGGTTGCTCAACAAAGCTCTATATGGTCTACATCAAGCACCGCGAGCTTGGTACGCAACCTTATCTAATTATCTGGTGGAGAATGGATTTCGCAGAGGTCTTATCGATTGTACTCTTTTCATCAAAGAACAAGATGGAGATCTTCTACTGGTACAGGTATACGTTGATGATATTATATTTGGTTCTACTAATGATGTTTTGTGTAGGAATTTCGAGCGCATTATGCAGGATAAATTCGAGATGAGTGCTATGGGGGAAATGACTTTCTTTTTGGGCCTACAAGTACAACAAACCGAGTCTGGGATATTCATCCATCAGACTAAATATGTTGGTGACATCTTGAGCCGGTTCCAGATGTCTGATGCAACGCCCATCGGTACCCCATTGCCGCAAAATCACGGAATTACTCCAGACTTGAAGGGTGAAGCTGTTAGCCCCTCATACTACCGCGCGATGATCGGATCTCTTATGTACCTCACAGCATCAAGACCAGATATAATGTACCCAACGTGCCTGCTTGCCAGATATCAAGTCAACCCGAAGGCCTCACATCTTGCAGCTGTAAAAAGGATTTTTCGTTATTTGAAGGGTTACCCTGACACCGGTCTATGGTACCCTAGGGATAATAACTTTGACTTGATCGCATTCAGTGATTCTGATTTTGGCGGATGCAAAATCGACGGCAAATCCACAACGGCTGGATGTCAGTTTTTGGGAAATCGCCTAGTCACATGGCAGTGCAAGAAGCAGACGTGCGTCGCTACATCAACATGCGAAGCTGAATACATTGCCGCCTCAAGTTGTTGCTCCCAAGTCCTATGGATCCAACAACAAATGCGTGACTACGGTTTTGAATTCCTAACTACTCCTATTTACGTTGATAATTCTGCTGCCTTACAGATCACTAAAAATCCTGTGCAGCATTCAAAGACTAAGCACATCGAAATTAAGTATCACTTCATACGTGATTGCTTTGAGAAAAGGCTAATCGATGTTGCTTACGTCCACGCCGATGACCAACGTGCCGACCTTTTTACCAAAGCATTTGACAAATCAAGATTTGACTATTTATTATTGGTAAACGGCATTAAGGTCAAGCAAGAGTAAAACCAACATCGGAAAATCATTTTTGTAAATACCTTTGTGTTTTAAATTTGTCTTAGTTTGTTGATTTTAGGGGGAGTAAATCCAAAAATTTGAAAATCCAAAAACAATAGAAAAGCAAAAATGAGTTTCCTGGCGAGAAAAAGAGAAAATGATAGTACATCAGTGGTCTGTCTAAACCTCTTTAAACCTAAAATGAAAAGCGATAAGCAGCTCTATATAAGATGTATCGGTAGGCTCACAATCATTTTAAAGTGTGCAGGGTGATATAAACTTATATCCGACTGAAGACCAGGTGGGAACCATTCATTGGCATATGGTCTTAGTACCGAAATTTCGTTTGAGAGATTGCCGAGGTTCTGAAATATTCGGTCTTTATGCTGCTTATCATCTGGGTATCATGGTTGTATCTTTTACCGAAAAATAACGGGGACGCAAGTCTAGATCTTCCATGATACCATACATACGTGTACATACTGCATACGACCTCAATAAGTGATCAACAATCACATGTCCCTCAAAAATAAGTGATAATATATCACATCTATCCGGGAGTCAAGTTCGTCTCTCTGCTGTACGAAAGTACTGACCTGTTCACGGACTTGCTCCTGTGCCCTCATGCATCTGAAAATCAAGTTCCTCATCAATAAGTGATTCTATCACAAAGGGCTTGTTTTCAATCAAAATAAGTGAGTATCTCACATCATATACGGTCAAACAGATGATAATCGGTATACTCACCGGTAAGATGAACCCTCGTGCATACCTTGATACGGGAATGTGTCGTGATGTGGATGAACACCGGTCGGTAAGTATAAATCATACCTTAACGTATCCCCTCGCCATGATTACATCTGATAAGTTGAGCTTAAGTGGACAACAATACCGATAATTGTTATAGGATGCTTATTTTAATGTTAATTAACTGAACAACAAGAGCGTTTTGGCATGACCGTACACTGATATGATTCTCTTACCCTCGAAACTCGCAAAAAGAATGTCTGTAAATATTTATTTAATGCTTTCAGTTTCTGCACCTTTGTATATATTTATTTACTGCTTTCAGTCTTTACTTTTGAAATATTCAAAAATACCAAAAAGATTTTAGGTGTGTTTTAATATAAACTTTCTAAAAGCCAAAAAGATTTTATTTCTATTTTATTTTCGATCGTACGATGTTGGAACTCGAGTCTTCGTTACCTGAAACCTGAACGAAAACCGAATTGACTAAATCTTCATAAACGGTCGAAATTTGCAAGTTTTGAAAGTTAAAAACCTAAAACTGAACAAATTGTTAAACTTTCAAACTGTCGGACGGTGTTTGATTGAACAATGGTCACATGTGTGTCGTTTACTTATGATATTCCAGGCAGTTGTTCTCATTACGCGTTTAGATTTCTTGCATGTGCAGATTCTAAAGGCAAGGAGAACATGGTCGATGACAAGCTTCGGAATGAAGACACGACGTGAAGGCACTCAAATGATGAAGATGATCGAGTTGCCGCTGACCATCATCAACACCACAAGGATCTCAATTCATAAAGAACAAGTATTTCACGAGCATAACTCAAGGGGGAGCTTATGTTAAGGGGGAGTTTGTCAACACACTTCCTACATGAAACGGGGAGTTTGTTGGTACACTTTCTGCTTTCAAGACGTGAAGACTTTAAAGATCCTCCGACATTGAAGACTTGAAAGGACGTCAAAGACTTGAAGACACGAGGGACCTACAAGAATTAAGATCGAGACAAAGCTACAGCCAAGGGGGAGTTTGTTGGTGCACTTGTGTCTGTACTTTGTCTGTATTTTGTCTTGATACGAAACGATGTCTTTGTTAGTCTTGTAAGTTTGACCAAGTCAACCATCCTCCTGGTTTGACTTGGCCAAACAGTCAACACATGGTTTGTAATTTGGCTGTGTCGAAGGATGTGTCATCGAAGGATTGTTTAGATCCTTCGATGAGTTCGAAAGATAAACCTTTGATGGATGAACTTCGAAGGATATCATCCTTCGAGGAATATGTGATCCTTCGATAGGTTTCAGGTCGATAGATGATCCTTCGATCAGTCTATCTGATCCTTCGACCAGGCAATCTGTGTTGGGTATATATACCCATGTGTTGTGTTCACTTCATTAGAGACATGGTGAGACACTAGAGTGCAGAAAATAGAGAGAACACACACACTGAGAGAGTTTGCAAAACAGATTTGTAAACATTGCATTGTAACCGAACCTTTCTTCGTATTAATACAAGAGGTGTTAATCGTTGAAGTTTGTGTGTTGTGTTTGTGCTTGTTCTATCTCGGTTTGCATGCTAGCTTGGATTCCGCACTTGCTAGTGTGTTTGACATAACAAGGAATAGGTTTAACCTCAACCTCCGAGGGACCTACACATACCTCTTGAGAATCATATTCTATGTGATCCTCCCGCAAAACCTGCTAAGACTATTCTGGTTGAGTCCACGTCTACGCAAGAGTCTGAGAGTTGTGAAAGCGTGAATTTGCTTTACACGTTGATTCGATCTGATAAAATATATTCAGACAAGGATTTCCCAATCAAAAATGTCAATCAATCCTTGATTGATAAAGTTTTTGAAGATTCTACCAGTAAGTTTTTGGGAAAGTCGAGACCAAGAGTTGTAGTAACTCAGTGTGCTCCTATCCCAAAATCCGAAGTTAGAAAGAAATATGGGAATAAAAAATTGCAACCACAACACAATCAACGAAAGCAAGTTCACGTTCACCAAGGAAAGAGAAAAGGCAAACAAAGCCAAAACAAGAAGAAGGTTCAGAAGGTGAACTTCGTGAAATCCCGAGGGACGGATAAAATTGAATCTTTTGAAAACAAATCCAACACAGAGTTTGTTATGTAAAAGAAAATTTTGAAAAGAAACAGTCAAAACAACTATACACAGCACACAAACTGTTGTGATGTAGGACCAAGTACCTCAAGATCACGAAGTTCATCATCAAGCTTTTACAATTATGATACTCCGAGGTTTGTTGAGCGGAGATCAAGCTTTGAATGCGGTGAGTATGGACACATTGTCAAGAACTGTCCATATCTCAGGAAAGGAAAGGAAAAAGTTGATGCCCCCATGGTAACAGTTACCATAAAAGATCTGTTTCACCAAGATAGGACCCTCGTCTTGTTAAACAATGAGAAAAGAAACAGAAAAAGAAACAAAGAAAAGAAGTTGAAAAGACTTTAAAACCAAAGGTTGTCCAAACGCAGTCAGTTAAAACAGATTTGGAAACCAAAATCCTAAACTGTTTCATGGGGAGCTGCATCAATTCCGAATCATCGGGAAATGGATGTCACAATTCTCGATGATGAAGGACGACCCAAGTCTGTGAAGGCTTGGGTCCCACTTTCCAACTAATCTCTGAATGAGTGTGTAGGATGTTCTAGGATGAACTATTTATAGTCTTAGGATTGTTGATAGTGGAGCGTCCATGCACAAGATCGGCGACATAAGGCTCCGAAATATTGTTATATCTAGGAGAATATTGCTGCCTTTGATGGAGAGAGAAAAAGAAAAGAAGACAAAAATTCCGATGAAGGAATGATGGTGAAAGAATGTGGTTCAATGAAGTTTAAAAAAAAATCGAAAAGATGACAAATGTGGCAAAATTTGATTGTTGAAGGTTTTGATCGGGTCAAGAGGAAAGATTCCAATGAAAAGTACGCGCCTGCAGCACGTCTGAAGCTTTTCAAAGATGCATGGATTTTTCTTCCACAAGAAGTTCAAAGTCCACAATATGAACGTGTAGGTTACTTTTCTATACGGTGTGATTGAAGAAAATGCGTTTGTTGAACAAACCAACCGGGTGTGCGGATACCTTGGAGTGGATTGAACAACCGCACACTACTTCTAAAGGAGAAACACGGAGACCTTTGCTGGTGCAAAAGCATTTGGAAGACATCATGTATGGACCGTCCAATGATGATGTGTACAAGCTTTCCCACATGCTCCATTTGCCACTTACCAGCCGGACCCGAAGGTTTATCATCTTGTTGCTGTAAAGAGAATTCTCGGTTCATTGAAGTAGCTACAAAATCGCCCTTGAAATCCACACCGGGTGGATATCCAGTTTGGGAGAGCACTCAGATTCCTGGAAATGCACGCAGAAATTGCTGGATTACGGTTTTAAATTTCTAATCTCTCCTATCTTTGTCGATATTTAAGCTGTTTTACGAATTACTAACATCTCGTACCGCACTCCTTGGCCAGACACATTGATCTCGAATATCACCTCACACGTGATTCTTTCAATGTGAAACTTATCGATGTTGTTAAGGTCCACACCGATGACCACCGTGCCGACGTTTTTACCAAAGCATTTGACAAATCACGATTTGACTTTTTATTATTGGTAAACGGCATTAAGGTCAAGCAAGAGTAAAACTGATATCGAAAAATCGTTTTTGTAAATATCTTTGTGTTTTTAATTTATCATAGTTTTTACATTTTAGGGGGAGTAAATCCAAATTTGAAAAATTCAAAAACATCGAAAAATTTCTAAAACACAAAAACAATAGAAAAACAAAAATGAGTTTCCTGGCGAGCAAAAGAGAAAATGATAGTACATCAGTGGTCTGTCGAAACCTCTTTGAACCTAAAATGACAAACGATAAGCAGCTCTATATAAGATGTATCGGTAGGCTCACAATCATTTTAAAGTGTGCAGGGTGATATAAACCTAAATCGACTGAAGACTATGTGGGAACCACTCATTGGCATATGGTCTTGGTACCGAAATTTCGTTTGAGAGATTGCCGAGGTTCTGAGATATGTGGTCTTTATGCTGTTTATCATCTGGGTATCATGGTTGTTTCTTTTACCGAAATATAACGGAGACGAAGTCTAGATCTTCCATGATACCATACATACGTGTAAATATCATTCAAGCATGTATATAATACATGATGCATCCGACCTCAATAAGTGATCAACAATCACATGTCCACAAAAATAAGTGATAATATATCCCAACTTTTTACGGGAGTCAAGTTCGTCTCTTTGTCTGTACGATGGTACTAACCTGTTCACGGACTTGCTCCTGTGCCCTCATGCATATGAAAATCAAGTTACTCATCAATAAGTGATTCTATCACATAGGGCTTGTTTTCAACCAAAATAAGTGAGTATCTCACATTTTTCATATATGTCAAAACACATGATAAACAGTATACTCACCAGTAAGATGAACTCTCGTGCATACCTTGATACGGGAATGTGTCGTGTGTGGATGAACACCGGTCGGTAAGTATAAATCATACCTTAACGTATCCCCTAAACATGATTACATCTGATAAGTTGAGCTTAAGTGGACAACAATACCGATAATCGTTATAGGATGCTTATCTTAATGTTAACTAACTGAACAACAAGAGTGTTTTGGCGTGACCGTACACTGATATGATTCTCTTACCCTCGAAACTCGCAAAAAGAATGTCTGTAAATATTTATTTAATGCTTTTAGTTTCTGCATCTTTGTATATATTTATTTACTGCTTTCTGTCTTTACATTTGAAATATTCAAAATTCCAAAAAAGTTTAAGTGTGTTTTAATATAAACTTTATAAAAATCAAAAATATTTTATTTCTATCTTATTTTTTATTAACCGATGTTGGAACTCGAGTCTTCGACACCTGAAATCTGAACGAAAACCAAAACAACCGAATCTTCATAAACGATCAAAATTTGCAAGTCTTGAAAGTTAAAAACTAAAATTGATAAATGTGTTAAACTTTCAAACTGTCGGACTGTAGTTGATTGAAAAATGGTCACATGTGTGTCGTTTGTTTATGTTAATTATATTCCAAGCGTTTATTCTCATTATGCGTTTAGCTTTCTTGTATGTGCAGACGCGACATTCGAACCAGCTAAAGACGAAGAGAACGTGTTAAACAACGAGCTTTGGAATGAAGACACGGCATCGATGCAATCAAAGGATCAAGATGATCGAGTTGCTGCTGACCACTTCTCAACACCGCAAGGATCTAAAATTCGAATATCAATGTTTCACGAGCATCATTCAAGGGGGAGTTTGTTGATACACTCCCTGTTTGTGAAACGCATCTCAAGATCCGACGACATTGTGAAGAACGAACCCTCACGAGCAGCGTCCAAGGGGGAGTTTGTTGATACATTTTATGTGGACGCGACTCGGTTCGGTTCGACTCGGTTTGGTTCGGCTCAAGCCCGACGTCACGACATTCCTCCGTCGTGCGCCCCAGAGTTCGACACACGAAGCACGAAGAGTCGCGAGCTGACATCACAATGACATCATCATGATGATGTCACATGTATGCCTAATCTTTGCAATATGAATTCTAAGAATTCATGCAACGTTGATTGAATGCAAGTTGGGCTAGTATATCTGTTTATTTGGGCTTTTAATCCAACGAAGATTAATCAGTCACCTTCCACGAAGTGTCATTATTGTTCAACTCTTTTCCATTGGACGAAGTCTATGTATGACGAAGACTATAATGTGGACGAAGACTGATATCAGCGAAGTCTCCATGGTCACGAACTCTCATGTTAAGACGAAGAATCATGCATGGCGAAGCATATACTTCGCCGTTGAGTAATGAGTGACGAAGATCGATGAGGTTCGTCACTTGTTTGTTCGCCAAAGACCATACGACGAAGAATCTATTCTTCGTCGATCTCAGATCTTCGTCTGGGATCCTTCGTCAGCTTCAAGAGGTTCGTCGACTTGTTTTGTTATATAAACAGCAGACTGAAGACACACTGAGAGACACGAGAGACACAGTCACGAGAGAACCAGTGAGATTGTTAGAGTATTATCCTCTGTAATCGTTGTAAACAAACTTTCTGGTGCTAATACAGTTTATATTTAAACATTGAATCTGTGTTTGTTTTTGTGTCTTGATCTCGGTTTGCTTACCCGGTTGGATTCCGCACAACCGGGTTTGTTCGTATCACAAGGATTAGGCTACTAGATCCTCCGCTAGTGGACCTACAATATCTAGTTCTAGTAACTTCTCATCATCTCAATATGCATTTAAGTATGGGATTCAACCGACAGTTAAATCCGTTTCATGCGGTTAAATTATGTCATTTCAACCTATGCAGTTAAATTAAGTTCATTACACAATTTCATTCCATGGTCTACTTGGAATTTTTTAAAAAGAATAAAAAAAGTGTCTTTTTTGGGTCGATAACTTCAAAAGCGTGATAATTGATTTGATATTTTGATCTAAGTGGTCTCTAGCGTGAAGATTCCACAATGAATATTGCTTCCTGCCGTATATAAGAATTTGAGAGTTAATTCCATGGAAATTAAGAACACTGAAGCGTAGTCATTGGGGCAAGGACTTTTTTGTCCCCGCAAAAGACATCCTGTATATGGGTGGACTTATGTTCTGCAGTTGACTTAAAAGATATCATGTTTATTATTTAAAGGATCCTAATTTCGTTAAGTATTCAAGCAATTTCCTATGGCCTTAATCCCACTGTGTCTCATCATCTCTCTAACTATTTTGCTACATTATGTAGCTGCACAACGGACCAATGGTTCTGTATCTGTTGGTGCATCACTCACAGCTACACCTGATGCCAAACCATGGCTTTCATCTTCTGGTGAATTTGCATTGGGGTTCCAAAACGTTCAAGGAACAGATAGATTTTTGTTATCCATCTGGTATGACAAGATACCAGAGAAAACCATCATCTGGTTTCCAGAAGGTGGTTTAACAGTAGCTACAGGATCCAAAGTTGACCTGCTTGATAGGCGTGGGCTCGTACTCAGTGATCCTCAAGGAAAAGAGGTATGGAGTTCTGGGTCCGGTTCTGATCTTGCATATGGTTATATGAATGATACTGGTAACTTCGTGATCGTGGGTAGCAATTCTTCAAATATATGGGAAAGTTTTAAGCATCCATCAGATACCATTTTGCCTACTCAGGTTATGCCTATAGGTGGAGTAGTCAAGTCCAAAATGGGCAAAACAAACTTCACTGGTGGAAAATACCAGTTACGTATGCTTGAAGATGGGAATCTTGTTCTTAAAACTCAAGATATGTTTACTGGTTCTATTGATAATGCTTACTATGATAGTGGCACAAGTGATGACTCCAATCCAATGAATTCTGGTTCCCAACTGGTATTTGATGCTACAGGATACCTGTATATATTGACAAGGAATGAAACAAGAGTTGATCTTACTGGAAGAGACTCGCTTCCTTCTGGAAATTACTATCACCGAGCTACTCTTGATTCCGATGGGGTTTTTACTCAATACTTCTACCCCAAGAATTCCACGGAGGCTACAAGCTGGGAAATTACATGGTTTGTGCCAGAAGACATATGTAGGAGTACAGATAGCAAAGCTTGTGGGCTAAACGGTGTTTGCATTCTTGATAACAATAGACCAAAATGTGAATGCCCACAAGGATTCTCATTGGTTGATCCCAATACTCCAAATGGTGACTGCAAGCCTAATTTTACTCCGAGCTGTGATGATGGCGAGTCAAATCATGGGGGAGATGTGTTAGATTTCATTGAGCTCACAAATATTGAATGGAGTGGGTCTGACTTTGCAAGCCTGAACCCAAGTAACGAACAAACCTGTAGAACTTCCTGCTTGAAAGATTGTCTCTGTCAAGTTGCAATTTACAGGGACAGCCAATGTTGGAAGAAGCAGCTTCCACTTAAGAATGGATATAAAGATCCTTCGTATAACGTGAAGGCCTTGGTGAAATTTAGTAAAATCGATGGTCCTTCTGGAACAGGCGGAAATAAAACTGGAACAGGAGGAAATAAAACTGGAGCAGGAGAAGGTAAAAGTGGAACTGGAGATGATAAAAGCGGAAGAAGTTTGATATTCGTTGGATCAGTCCTTTTAGGTACGTCTGTGTTAGGAATCGTTGTATTGATTGGTGTAATTTATGTGTGTTTCTTCCAAATCCACAAGAAGAAGGCCATAAATTCATATCAATGTAGTACAACTGTTGAAACTAATCTGCCTCGTTTTACATATGAAGAACTAGTCAAAGCTACTGATTGGTTCAAGGATGAACTGGGAAAAGGGGCTTTTGGGATAGTATATAAAGGTGTAATAGGGACAAAGATTGTGGCAGTTAAGAAGCTGGAAACGGTGTTTAAAGATGGCCAAAAGGAGTTCCAAACTGAGGTCAACACGATTGCAAGGACTCATCACAAGAATTTGGTGCAGCTTCTTGGCTATTGTGATGATGGTGAGCAACGGTTATTGATTTACGAATATATGACCAATGGCACTTTGGCAGTCTTTCTTTTTGGAGACATGAGACCTAGTTGGAAGCAGAGGAGTTATATCGCTGTAGGTGTTGCAAAGGGACTCACATACCTCCATGAAGATTGTAGCAACCAGATCATCCACTGTGATATAAAGCCTCAGAATATACTTCTTGATGATTACTACAATGCTAAGATTGCTGATTTTGGATTGGCAAAGCTTTTGATGATTAATCAAAGTCAAACGCATACTGGAATTAGAGGAACAAAAGGATATGTTGCTCCTGAATGGTTTAGAAACACCCCTGTCACATTTAAGGTTGATGTCTATAGTTTTGGCGTCTTGTTGTTGGAGATCATTTCATGCCGAAAGAGTTTGGTTTTTGATGATGATGATGATGCCGAAGATGTGGCGGTGTTAACGGATTCAGCATGGGACTGCTATCAAGAAGGCAGACTGGATGAATTCGTCAACAATGATTTGGAGGCTTTAGATGATTTAGAGAAATTGACAACATTTATGATGGTCGGTCTTTGGTGTGTACAAGAAAACCCTTTGCTGAGGCCAACCATGAAAAAGGTCATCCAGATGCTTGAAGGAGTCATTGAAGTGACCGAACCTCCATGTCCATTCCCTTTCTCTGTTACCTCCTACTAGTCTTCAAATTGATTTGCAATGTTTTCGTTCCTCGTTTTATATATTGTTTCTTAAGCGTAGTTCATGCCATGTTGAGTTCTAAACCTTAAATAAATAAAAATTGCAAAGTACGAAATACGAATTGATCTTTGTAGCTTCATTGTCTCTTATTGAGAGTTATACCATCTAGATGGTATCGAATGCGTCAGTGTTTTCGATATAATGTTGTTGTCTTCTCATTTTAAATAAGATACTGTTAATATTCTTTGAAACCAAAACTCTATACAATCAAGATGTAAAATAAAATGATGAACAAATTAATTGGCATCTGTGTTCTTTAATAGCTAACAATATACTGTATTAAAGGAAGTGCGTCTGTGGATTAAGGTCAAAACTCTGACGATTTCTTCTTAATATATACATGTACCCCATCATATCGAAGATCAACAGCTCACCATAGTTTGTTGAATTGGAGGAATCACGAGTGCCACTAATATAGTAAGCATCTAGTGGATCACGTGAATACATTTCTTGAGTATTAAGAACAAGATTCACGTCTTGGAATCTTCAACCAGAGAAGTTGTTTCACTAATTGCCAATTTCAATATCACTCCATTTCTATTCATAATCTGAGTAGGCAACATAATATGTGCTGGAAACTTGAAACATTCCCATAACTTGGTAGAATCATTTCCAATGTATAATCACAAAGTTACCTGTATCATTCATAACTTGAAGCATATTCCCATAACTTGAAGCATTCGCGTGCAACATCTGAAGAAGTGCCAGAGGTCCCTACTTCACTGGGTTTTGTGATGACGGTGAGAAATGGCTACTAGTTTATGACTTATGAGTACATGATTAACGATACTTTAGCAAGTTTTCTTTTTGGAAACATACCACAGGGAAATAGGGCATTAGGTACCGCTAAGGGGCTATGGTACCTTCATGAAGAGTGTAGTACATAGATTATCTATTGTCACTACAAGAAACGGGTACCTTTAGCGGCGACGGAAATAGCGGCGACAAGAGCAATAGCGGCGACCAAGACACGCGTCGCCGCTAAAGGCTCTTTGTCACCGCTATTGCCGTCACCGCAAAAGGCTCGATCCGTGTGCTTCTTCAAGATTTGCTGCTAACCATTGATTAAAAACTGATCTAATGGCTACCATCACCTTATGCTCAAAGAAACACACACCCATCTCTTATCCTCACACACCCATCTCAAACACCCATTTCAACCTTCATGTTCACCAAACTCCATTATTTACCACCAAGCAACAACCACCACCTTCTGCCGCCAACCGCCACCATCAACCTCCGCCGTCATCCGCCACCATCAACCTCCGCCGTCATCCGCCACCGTCAACCACCGTCATCAGCCACCATCAAGCTGCTGACCATTTGAAGCTTCATTGTTCACCACCCAGCAAAGCCGCCGTCATCCGCCACCGCCATAACAACCACACCGTTGTAGTTTTTGTAGAGTTATGTAGTGTTTGTTTATAGTTCCGTTCCCTTATTTTGTATTTGCAAAAACCATGTAATGTAAATGGATCTTAATAAGAAATTAATCGTTTTTTTTTTTGTTATTGTGTTTAAGTTTCAATTTCGAGTATAAACAAACAGTGATGATTTGTATGTTTGAAATCTGGAAATCCGTCTCCGGCGAACTTTCCGGCAATACTCTGGCAGAGGCATTAGCGGCGACGTATGCATTAGCGACGACATTTTGTTCAATAGCGGCCGACCTATACCGGCGACAATGTAGCGGCGACATGTCACCGCTAAAACCCAATAGCGGCGACACCTGTCTCTGCTAAAGGTACCCGTTTTTTGTAGTGGTGTGACATAAAACCTCAGAAATACTCCTTCCTGAGTATCATAATGCTCGGATTTCTGATTTTGGATTGCCAAAGCTTTTTTCATTGAATCAGAGTTGAACGAATACCGGAATAGGAGTAACAAAAGGATATGTTTCTCCTCAATGGTTAGGAACACCTCTGTTACACTAAGGATTCTTTTGAAAACAAGTATAAAATTCATGAGTTGCTTTTCAATGGGGTAAACGATTTATACGTTCTGAAAAGTGACAACAAATATGACAACCGGAAGGATCCAAGAAAAGGACATGAAGATGTTATAATACTGTAAAGAGGAAAGACTTTATGCTCAGTTTTTTTTATATCCCAGATGATTGGCAATTAATCACAGCTTCAGTCATATAGTCCAATGAACGAACATCAATGATTGAGCTAAGATTTCAACCACATGTTGTTGACAACTAGTCAAATGTGTTTTGTATAGGGCTGTAAACGAATCAAACGTTTAGCAAACAGTTTGTAAATTGTTGGATGGGAAGTTTGTATATGTTTGTTTGTTTAATAAATGAACAAACACGATCAAGATTCCGTTCGATAAGTTAAACAAACAAACATGAACAGAGGTTGCATTTGTTCGTTTATGTTCGTGAACGTTCGGTAATGTGTTCATTTATGTTCGCTTGTTTATGTTTATTTGTGTTCATTCTTTATAGGTTTTTATATGTTAGATTTTTATATTATTGGTTTTAGTTTTAAAAAACTTGAAACCATAGGTATACCACACGCCTCCGCCAATAACCCTCACTTGACCATTTCAACTTCAGTTTGTGTTAATTATGTTTATGATAATTATGTCATATGCTCCATAGTTTGTGTTAAGTACTTTTTTTTGGTGGATTCTTTTTAATTGTAATCATTCTTCATTCCTATGAAAAATATAGATTTAATTTTAAAATGAATATATGACGTTCGTTTGTGTTCATTTAAGTTCATGAACATTTGTTTGTGTTTTACGTTCGGTAAGTGTACATGAACAGTTCATGAATGAACCTGTTCATTTCCTTAATGAACGATCACTTCACTGATCGGACAAGATATCTCGTTTGGTAAGCGTTCGTGAACAACATGAACATGTTCATTTCCTTAATGAATGAACATGAACAATTCGTGAATCGTTCATGAACATGTTCATTCTCCTTAATGAACGAACACGAAGAAGGCCATGTTCGTGTATGTTCAGTTCATTAAAGCCCTACTTGGGTAGGCAAGTTTGAATATTAGAGGTGTAAACGATATGAGTCGAGTCCGAGCTCGCCTAAGCTTGAACTTGACTCGTTTAATTTATGAGAGAAAGAGCACTCCTCGTTTTGAACTTTATGTCAAGAGGTCGAACTTGGCTCGTTATATGAACTTATTGAATATTTTACTATATAGTTTATTTATATTCATATAGAGAATGCTTATTGTACAAGAAAGTCAATTCATACGAAGTGTAGGAGACATTCAAAGACAAGGGTATTATGGGAAGATCCAATATTATTGACTTATAAACCCACTTGCCCCAAGATTTTCAAACGGATTTAACTTTTTTCATATGATAATATTTTTAAAAAAATGCACATTATGAATATGCTATTGTTATAGTTTTCTTAATTAAAAAGAAATTATAGGGGGATACGTGATTACACATTCGATATAAATCATTATGTGATTACACATTATGATTTATTATTATTAGCGTCAGATATATGTCAAAGATATATATGGTGGACATACATATTTTTAGGGGAAATATCTTGTAATTTAAATATATACATGTTGCCATGGATAACAAACTACATCCTGCTATCATTGTCACCAACATTAATAACTGCATCCCCTTCACACTAGAGATGGAGAGCAGTCAATATAATTCTTGGTCGAGTTATTAAAAATACACTGTCGTGCCTTCCAGGTAACAGATCATATTGATCCCTTGGGTTGTGCTACCTATTGCAAGCTCTCCCCCAACTAACAAAGACAATACACAAGCTTTTGTGACGATTAACTTTCTAGCATTGTCTGGATGCGATAGCTCTTTAATGGATATATAGCACAATCTCACCAAGTTTCCAGTTTTGTCGGTTCGGCTTTATACGCCAATAGCCACCCATCCCAGCCGCCAAATTATGGAGGCCATTGTTGGATCGGGCCCTTTGGTTTACACACACAAAACTCACTAACAGAAAGACTTGCTGCAACTTCACGAATATTTATATGTGAACTATAAGCAGTAGGTAATATTAAAGAGTAAAGAAAACAAAAGGCTACATAATTTATTGAATAAGCAAAGGCTTTAAATAGCTTACATACACACATGAGAACCATAAAAAAGCAATAAAATACTCAGGTGATGTTTGTTTTTTAAGAGGTAAAATGTATGCAGTCTACGGACCACATCTGCAGACATCTGTAGAAGAAGAGCTGGACCAAAACTCTGAAGTCTGCAAAAAGAAGGTTGTTTGTTTTTTAATGCATGTAGACTTCTAAAATAAATTGGTGGTGGGTGGTGGTGGATGGTGGTGGTGGGTGTGAATGTGGACGATGGGTGGTGGTGGTGGATGGTGGTTGTGGGAGAAGGTGGTGGTGAGTGGTGGACGGTGGTGCTGTGATGGACGGTGGTGGGTGGTGGACGGTAGTGGTGGTGAACGATGCTGGAGGTGATGGTGTTTAACCCTCTACAGACCTTAGAAGATCTTAAAAGTGGTTGGGCCAAGTCTGCACCAAGAAGAGCTCGCGCAGACTTTTTTTTTAAATGAAACGTCTTCGGAAAAACAAAAAATGTATGTGCGTGGTCTGCGCGGCGCAGACAGAAGAGGCTGCACAGATCTTTTTTAGAAACACAAACACCACCTTAGTCTTCCTAAGGAACAGGTATAAGCTATGACCATCACAACGTTCACTTTTCCAACGTAAATTTCCTTCTAAATCAGTCAAACCCTTCTACCCACTTTTCTTTATTCAGCCACTAAATAAAATAACTAAAATACATATTAATAAAACTAATAATACAACTTAAAGTCAAGATTAACACCAACAATCTCCCCTTTAATCTTGACCCATTTCTTCAAAGTAATGTCGGTTCTTCCTCTTCTATCAAATTTACTTCTTTCTCTCCATCCTTCCATTTAGTGCACTCATAACCAAAATGCCCAAATGCTCCACAATTGAAACACCGAAACCTACTTTTATCACCACCTCGACCCGTACATCTTCCTCGACCTCTTTCACTTTTACCATAGCTTCTTCCACGACCTCTACCTCGTCCGCTACTTTCACCTCCTCAACTTTGAAACCAATCCGCTCACCTTAATAGCACCATCATCAATGACCTCTCCTTCCTTCACTCGCAAACCTTCAAGCTCTCTTCTCAATGTTTCAATTCGAGATTCCCTCACACGATCAACACCCAAGTATCGTGTTTTTAAGCCATCTCACAGTTTCTTCGCATCCAGGTGACTCGACATTTGCAACACCATCTCCTTCTGTATAGCTTGAAATAGGAAAGCAAGCACCTATTTTGATTTCTTCGAGTCTGGTTCTTCACCTAATGCCCTTGGTTCGATCATCTCCAAAAGACCATGTGCATCCAAGATGGCTTTAACCTTGATAGCCCATACCTGATAGTTGGTTGAGGTCAAAGTCGGAACTTGGTAAGACATCAAACTTGCTTCTTTTGCATGTACCATCGCTATTCTTCACTTTCATTTTCTTTTTTGAATCAGAGTGGCCTTTCTTTCTCTCTTTGTCGATTTCTTCCTTCTCCGTCTCTTTCTTATTGGTTTTTCTTTCTGAGTTGCATCTGCCTTTCTTCTTTCTCTTTCTCACGGCACCTGACTTTCTTCTTTCTCTTTCTCACGGCACCTCTCTTTCTTCTTTCTTCTTTCTTCTTTCTCACGTAGGTTGCAACTATCTTTCGTCTTTCTTTTGCTAACTTGAAACAACTTCTTTCTTTTTTGCGAGAATCTTACATAAACTTGCCACCTGTTGCTTTCTTCCTTCTTCGTCTGCTAACATGAGTTGTGAACAACCTTTTCTTCTTACTATCGAACCCTAACCTAGGAGCTCTGATACCAAATGTTAGATTAAGCCCTTTAGTTTACACACACAAAACTCACTGAGTGAAAGACTTGCTGCAACTTCACGAATATTTGTATGTGAACTATAAGCAGTAGGTAATATTAAAGAGTAAAGAAAACAAAAGGCTGCATACTTTATTGAATAAGCAAAGTCTTTAAATAGCCTTCATACACACGTGGGAATCATAAAAACGCAATAAAATACTCAGTCTTCCTAAGGAACAAGTAGAAGCAATGACCATCACCAATGTTCACTTTTCTAACGTAAATTTCCTTCTAAATCGGTCAAACCCTTCTACGCACTTTTTATTATTCAGCCACAAAATAAAACAACTAAAATACTTATTAATAAAACTAATAATAAAACTTAAAGTCAAGATTAACACCATTATCAGACGTTTAACTCCCAACAGCCATGGAATATCAGTAGTCGAAAAATTCTCGTGGCCGAAGACGTGGTCATGGTGGTCGAGGACGCGGGAGATTAGGCAATCGTGGCCAAGGTCAGTCTAGTGGGCATCAACAGCAACAAGTCAATTATGTTCCATGGTATTACAATCAACAACAACGACCCACTCCTCCATGGGTTAATGATGCTCCATGGGCCTGTCCCCCATGCCCTTATCCAACCTAGCCCTATGGCCACCAACGACAACCACCTGCCCAACCCCAAACTTGATCTCCAGAATACTTTGTAGTCTCCCAACCGAATCATATGCAGCATCTGAAGTAAGCTACACTCCAACGGATTTGGACAAGGCTTTCCATACTATGACTCTAAACCCACCAAATCAATAATAATACACAACCGGTGCAACATCACACATGACTCACTTGATCGTTAGGTAACTTCACGTTGTTGGTGCACTTGTGTCTGTACTTTGTCTGTATTTTGTCATGATACAAAACGATGTCTTGTGTTAGTCTGGTTTACGTCTTAGGTTTGTTAATATGTGTGTTCGATGTAAGTTTGACCAAGTCAACCATCCTCCTGGTTTGACTTGGCCAAACAGTTAGAACATGGTTGGAAGATGTTTGTGTCGAAGGATGAGTCATCGAAGGATTGTTTATATCCTTCGATGAGGTCGAAGGATAAACCTTCGATGGATATAGATGGACCTCGAAGGATATCATCCTTCGAGGTATATGTGGATCCTTCGATAGGCTTCTGATCGATAGATGATCCTTCGATCAGTCTATCTGATCCTTCGACCAGACGTGCTGTGATGGGTATATATACCCATGTAATGTGTTCACTTCACATAAGAGTGAGAAGTGAGTGAACTTAGTCTTGTAGAGAGCATATTTTCAGTTGGGTCAAGGGCTGTAACCGTGTCCACTGAAATACAAGAGAAAACTTTGATATCTCGTGTTTCTACCTTTCTCTTTGTTGCTTGTGCTCTCATATAAACTACCGGTTTGCATTCTAGCTTGGATTCCGCACTTGCTAGTGTGTTAAGCATAACAAGGATAAGGTTTGACCTCATCCTCCGAGGGACCTACAAGTGGTATCAGATCCGTGGCTCTTTTCCTTGTTAAAAACCGAGTTTATACAAGACTTTGGAGTGTTTGGACAAAACTCACATGGTTTAGCACCCGTTTTTAGTGTTTTTCTCGCTTTTCTTGACGTAAAAACGTGTTCTAAACTAACCGGGTGTGTTAAAGGACGGGTTGGGTAACTTAAAAACTTGTTTTTAAGAAGTTTGGTAATTTCCGGCCAAATTCCGGCTTACTCCGGTGACCGGTTTTCTGGATAAGAACAGTTTTTTAAGCAATATTTTATTGTTCAAATCTTGTTTTGGCAGAAAGTATGGTCTGAGCATACCTTCTGCCGAAAGCTTTCCACCAACCCATCACCTTTTCACCAACCTGTCACTTTTGTCAACTGTGTCAGTGAAGATCGAAGGATATCCTTCGAAGTCGAAAGATCATCTTTCGATCAAAGGAGGTTCGATAGATAATCATCCTTCGAACATCCTTCGAAGTCTGTGACTTATCCTTCGATCCAAGGAATCTTTTCGAAGGATATATCTTTCGATCTACAGCTCTTATTCGAAAGATAAGGATCCTACGATTGGAGAGTCTTTCGAAATCATTGTTCGAAATTCAACAGTGATCTTTCGAACACTGTTGATCCTTCGAACAAGTGTTGATCCTTCGATCCTAGTCTGTTTAAGTTTAACTAGTTTGTGTTTTTCTCATCTTTCGATCAGGGATCCTTCGGCTGGTTGGTTGTTAACAAGGAGAACCCGAGAGAACTAGTGTAACAATTTTTCGTCATCAAAAATGAATCCGATTTGGGGTACTCCGGTAAATACAGAGATGTATTATGGTACTCCGACTCCGGATTCGGGGATTCGGGAAAGTATAGAAATACAAGTTTATTTCCAGCATGGTCCGAGTCTCCCGTTCCAGTATCTTCGCAAGCTACTGCAACTTCTACCGGTCAATGGGCATTCGTATCAAACCAAACTCCTAGTATTCAAAGCATTCTTTTAAGCGAGAGCGAAACCGGAAGTTTGAATCGGCCTCCAAAGTTGATGCACTTATACGAATATCCAGGATGGGTTGATAGATTTCATACATACGTCCTTGGTCAAAATACAGAATTGTGGTTGCGTTTCATCACAGATTTTGATCAAACAATAGAGGTTGCCGCTTCATCTGCTGCTACGTTTGCCGATCTTACGGAAGATCAGAAGAAGGTCTATGACTTAGAGAAGAAAGCGTATGCCATTCTTACTCAGGCATTAAGCAAAGATATTTATCATCAATTTGTCAGTTTCAAGACAACGAAGAGGTTGTGGGACGCATTGAAGACAAGGGGCGTAGGAAATGAAGCGACACGTCAATTGAGAAAAGACCTGCTAAAGAAAGAGTTTGATGGTTTTACTTGTATGGAGAATGAATCTTTAGGAGATTTGACAAGTCGATTTAATCATTTGTTGACTGAATTGGGAAATTTTGGGGTTGTTACAACTTCAGCAGAGGTTGTGAAAAAGTTTGCAGTTGTGTTGCCACCTCAATGGAATAATTTCTTGGAAATCATGAAGTACAATGGTACTTTGGCTACAACAAACATCAATGACTTTGTTCAACTATTGGAAAATAAGAATCAGGATGAAACTATCAAGGCGAAAAGAGTTCTAGTACCTCAGAATCCTGAGATGTATTATGGAACACCCAGCACTCCTGCAAAAGCTATCACCCATGCTCCGATTCAGACGGCGTTTGTGTCTAGCACCGATATGTATGGCAATCCAATCCAAGTTCCGGTCAAGCCGCCTCCAACAACAGACATGTATGGAAATCCGCTTCAATCAGATCCTCAACCAGTGCCACAACAGCAAAGCCAACAACCTATCAGAGCAACTGATATGTTCGGAAATCCATTACCTGTTCGATCTACCGGACCAACTGATCTATATGGGAATCCACTTCCTCCTCAACAGCAAGCGTGTTATGGAAGCACATCATCTGCTGGTCAGCAATCAAAGCCAAATACAGTACGGCTCGACACCTCAAGCTTTTCTAAAGTCAGTGTGGAAGTAGCAAAGGAACACATGGAGCTGCTAAACACTTTGGTGAGCGCATACTGTGGATTAGTGGAAGGTCAGATTGGTAACATTAATCTGACACAAGAAGACTATCAGCAGATCGATAAAGAGGAGATGGAGATGATGGACATCAAGTGGACCTTTGCCAGTGCTGTTAGGCGAGCAAAGGATTTCATGGAAAGAACTGGCAGAACCAGCTTGGAAAGCAAGAAAGACACCAAGTATGGGTTCGATAAGCAGGCTGTTAAGTGCTTCAATTGTGGTGAACGTGGTCATTTCAAACGTGAATGTACGAGGCCATCTCAACATGGAAACCAAAATCCTTTCAGAGGTCAAGGCAACAGGGCAAATCAGAACCAAGTAAGGAACAATGAGCGCACATTGGTGCCTGTCAACAACCAGAGTCAAGCAGGACCATCTAATGCCAACCAGGCACTTGTGGTTCAAGTAGATGAAGGTTGTGATTGGTCAATTCAGCTGAGTGGTGATGCTCCAGATGGAACAGCATGTTTTGCTGAAGTGGTTAAGGATTTAAATCACGCCAGTGGTGGAGAATCTTCCACCAATGGTGATGAATCTTCTGAAGATGAAGACAGCTCCGGTTATAGTGGAAGCTCAGATGAAGAATCCTCCACTTCAGGTAATGATCATGTGGATGAGACATCAAGTGCGTCAGTTGATGCAGATATTGATGAGCTTTTGGAAGAAGCTACAGCAGGAATTGAAAGAAGATCTATTTTGGTGGATCAAGCTGCTTATTCTTCGTCTTCTCTCCATTCAGCCTTTATAGCTAATGTCGACAGTTCATCAAGTCAGGTATGTGTCGATGAACCCATTGCTGTTAGTTGTGATAACTGTGATAGTTTAAATGTTAAATGTGCTGATTTAGAGGCAAACATGTCTGAGTTGCAAGGCAAACATGATGCTTTACAAGCTAGTTTGTTTGACTTGCAAGACAAACATGTTTCATTGAATGATAAGTGGTGTGAATTGCAAAGAAAACACGAGGCTTTGCAAGAGAAATATGATGTGACATTCATTCACAATCAGAAATTGACCGTTGATCTTTCGAAGTGCACTGAAGCCAACATGTTTTATGAAAACCATGAAAAGGAGTTTAAATCGGTAATTGAAAAATTAAAGAAAGATAAAACCGAGTTAACTAAAATGGTTTCCAGAAAACAAACTGACATTAATTTGTATATAACTCGTCTTGAGGTGATGCAAAAGGAAATGGCTTGTGTGAAAACTGAAAGTGAGGCGATCCAACTTAAGCTAGACAGTTATTTGAGCTCTAGCTATGTGTTGGATCACATCATTGACGTACAGAAAGAGAAACGGGATGTCACATGCATAGGCTACAAGAAATGTCCACCACCTGTGAGACACAATTATGATGCCATGCCTGACGAGGAGGATAGAACTTTCTTTGAACCATCTATTCCTCTAGATGTTAATGAATTTGCAACAGGACTCGGATACAAGAGAGAAGTATCATCAGAATCGGATGTGTCAGCAGATACAAGTGTGTCTTCTGCTGAACCGAATCAGGATCCTCCAGTTGTAATTGAGGATGCTGATTCTTCTGATGATGAATCTGATGATGCTGATTCAGCAAAGTCTGATGCGGTAATCAAAGAAGAGGACATACCTCTTGAGAATCATATTCTATGTGATCCTCCCGCAAAGCCCGCTAAGACTGCTGCAACCGAGTCCACGTCTGCAAAAGAGTCGGATAGTGTGGATTTGCTGTACACTCTTGTTGGTGATGATAAAATCTATTCTGACAAAGATTTTCCTATTAAGAATGTTAATCAATCCTTAATCAGTAAAGTCTTTGAAAATTCGACAAGTAAGTTTTTGGGAAAGACAGGATCACACGTTGTGGTAACACAGTGCCCTCCTATCCCAAAGGCCGAAGTTCGAAAACAATATGGCAATCAAAAATTACCAACAGTGAACACGCAGCAAAACCATACCAAACCAAGAGGTAAAACACCGACTCAAAGTCAAAGGAAGCCGAATCAGAAGAAGAACAAGAATGTGAACTTTGTGAAATCAAAGGGAACGGACAAAATTGAAACGTTTGAAAACAATTCTAACTTAGATTTTGTTAAACAAGCAACAGTGTTGAAAAGAAATGAACCAAACTGTTCGAAACCTAGTACCTCAAGATCACAAAGTTCATCATCATCGGCACGACGATCACATGATACTTCGGGGTTTGTTGAACGAAGATCATGTTTTGAATGTGGTGAAATTGGACATATAATTCGAAATTGTCCGTATCTTCATAAGTTGAAAGCAAAGGATGATGATCCCCGTGAACGCAATCACCAAAAGCGATCTGTTTCTGTAAAACAAGATCCCCGACTTATAAGAGAAAGGGAAAAGAAACAGAAACACCAACAAGTCAAGGTGATTGAAAAGGCACTTAAAACTGATGTGGTTCAAAAACAATCTGTTTCAGCTAAGCCAGAAAACTCAAAATTTTCAAAAACTTCAAACAATCACGAAGTTAAATTGTCAAACAATCAAACTGGTAAAACTCAACAGACATGGAAACCTAAATTGACCACAAGTTCAGAGGGACCATCACAATTTATGAATCATCAAAGAATAGAAGTTATTGTTGTTGATGAAAATGGAAGACCCAAGACCACAATGGCTTGGGTCCCCATCTCCAACTAATCATGTGAGTTCATGTGCAGGGTGTTCCAGGAGGAACTATCAGTAGTCATTGGATTGTTGATAGTGGGGCATCCAGGCACATGACAGGCGACATGAAGCTTCTCTACGACGTCAAATCTATTAGAGGAGGTTATGTTGCTTTTGCTGGAGATAAAGGCGGATATATTACTGGTGAAGGAATGATTTCCAACGGGGTTGTTAGCTTTGATAAGATCAACTTTGTGCAACAACTTGACCACAATCTTCTTAGTGTTTCTCAAATTTGTGACAAACAGTTCTCAGTACACTTTGATGCTAATGGATGTTATGTGCTGAAACCCGGCTTCAAAATTCCAAAAGAATGGATTCTCTTGTCGGCTCCAAGGATAAATGATTTGTACGTCCTTGATATGAGCCAAGCTATCACAACGTCTGCACAAGCAACCTGTTTCGTTTCCAAAGCCACAGAAAAAGACTCAATCTCTTGGCACAGACGAATGGGTCACATTCACTTACGCAAAATGAATCATTTGGTGTCAAATGAATTAGTGAATGGTGTTCCTCTTAAAAACTTCCATCTTCAAGACGTCTGTGTCTCGTGCCAGAAAGGAAAACAAACGAAGAAGCAACACCCTACAAAGAAAATCAACACGGTGGCTGTTCCTCTTGAACGTTTGCACATGGATTTGTTCGGTCCTGTCAAGCACAAAAGTATTAGGAATGATCAATATTGCCTCGTGATAACTGATGATTATTCAAGATTTTCTTGGGTGGCGTTCATGGCACACAAGAGCGAAACCTTCGAGTTTTGTACTTCAAAAGGTATTCTTCACGAATTTAGTGCGGCCTACACTCCTCAACAAAATGGTGTCGCTGAACGTAAGAACCGCACATTGATCGAGACTGCTAGGACTATGTTGGTAGAATCGCAGTTGCCCATTCCATTCTGGACTGAAGCTGTGGCCTCTGCATGTTATACGTTGAACCGAGTCCTTACAGTCAAAAGGCACAACAAGACCTGTTTTGAGCTTATTAACAAACGGAAACCAGATTTGTCATATCTTGAACCGTTTGGAGCTCCATGTACAATAATCGATCCTAGTGGAAAGTTTGGGGCAAAAGCAATTGATGGATACTTTCTTGGGTATGCCACCCCGAACTTAAGAGTCTGGAATCTAGAGACTAAAAGGGTCGAGGAATGGTCTGAAGTCAGAGTACAAAGGCACACTTTGCCAGTTAGAAATCCTGGTCAGCCTTGGATGTTTGAATATGATGACTTTTTCAATTCGATCAATGTTAAAGCAGTTGAAGAAAATGCTGCAGCAAGGATGTTTTTCGAGAGTGACAATGCAACAGATTCACCGTTGGTTCGTCCAATTATTGTCAATCAAGAACCATCTTCGGTGAACAATAATGCTCTCGACAATGAGGATTTTCACGATGCTACCGATTTGAACGAATCTTCAGAGGATGATGAATTTCTAGATGCAGATCAAGAAGCTCCAATAACAGCAGTTCATGGTACTTCAGAGGGTACTCCTCCAGTGGACGCCCCTAGAACAGCTGAAGCTACTGCATCATCATCTTCGTCAATTCCGGGCATTGAATTGATTGTTGATCTCAATCTCAACAATCTGGGTACAAACATTCCAGTTCAAGATAATCCAGAAACAAGGATTCACAATACCCATCCTCAACAAAACATCATCGGAAATGTACAAAGTGGCGTTCAAACAAGAAACATGTTGCGAAACAACAACAATGCAGGCTTGTATGCAGCTATCCGAGAATCTGGTCAACAAAATGATTGGTCTTTCGCGTGTTATGTCTCACAGGAAGAGCCAAGAACTTGGAAAGAAGCCTTGAAAGATAACTCTTGGGTTGAAGCAATGCAGG
>JARYGA010025181.1:0-32042 GCA_030545235.1 Helianthus tuberosus | reverse complement strand
TATAGACACGATGATTAGATGGAATAGGAATAGAGAGAATTCCTAGTAGTTGGAGGGGCACCTTCAAGATGAATACTTCATCTTCCTTTTCTGGTTAAGTGTGTCGTCAATCTTGCTTCACATAAGCCGCAGGGATCTCGTCCCGTTGATTGAGAATTCGATCAAGGTTGCCGCCTCTGCCTCGTCATCATCACCGTAGTTAGGCACCTTCACGATCGAGAGGGAAGAGCAGCCATCTCCTACGGAAGCAAGCTCAGCATCTTGTTTGGTAATCACTCCCAGCCATGAGCTTTGCAAAGGATGCGAGGTCGGTAGCTTCATCGTGCGAGTCACATATAGTAATAGGAGTCGGAGTCGAAAGTATCTTATTCACGTCAATAATCATTCCGTACACTTATTTGTATGTATGTATATCAATAACATATATGCTACTTAGCATAATCAAGCATTTTAATGCATTATATCACGTATAACTCTCGTTTTTGGGGGGTCATTTTGTTTTTGGCAAGTCTAACTCGTGTAGACTCTGCTTTGTTTGGCACCTTATTTTAAAGGTATTCCTCACTAATGTCCTTGCCTTGTCACTTTTTGAAAAGTGTCTGACTTGTGGATCTTGGCGCTTTCGTGAATGCAATGAAAACCTTTTTGTTAAATGTTTTCGTGAGAGAACTCTAGTGATTGTAGTCTAGACTCGAGAAAGAATCCTAGTTCACTACAATCGAAGCTCTGATACCAAACTGTCACACCCTGTCTTTTGCGGAAGCGTATGATGTGTGACTAGCTTGTTATCATTGCATTCAATCGTAATAAACAACTACATGATCAAAACGATGTTCATCCATTTATGAAAATTTAAGTATTACAAATACTTGTTATTTAAGTTTTCAAAACACGACCTTTGACAAGGTTTCAATTCAACAAAAGTGGATGACATCTAAACTTGTAGTCTACTTCTAGTTACGACACTTGCGCCCAAGATCCATCTTGTCACCTGAAATACATGTAATTTTGGAAAAACATCAACATAAAGTTGAGCGAGTTCATGCGTTTTTGTATTTCACGTTTTTATACTTTGTATGAAAACATAGTATGTGTCATGTATAATTCAAGTCTTTCTTGAGTACCCCACGTACTCAAGTATAATTCCCTTTTTCTTGAGTACCCCACGTACTCAAGTATCATTCAAGTTTTCTTGTGTTTCCCCACGTTTTAAATGATTGTTTATACAAGGACATCAAGGCACGTGAGGACATAGGGAGCATTAGTATATTCTCCTTCAAGGCATGTGAGGACATAGGGAGCATTAGTGTTTTCTCCCTTAAGGCATGTGAGGACATAGGAGCATTAGTATTTTCTCCTTTAACTGTGTCGATTACCCTCGACTGTGTCGATTAACCTCGACTGCGTCAATTTCCCTTGACTGTGTCGATTTCCCTCGACTGTGTCGATTTCCCTCGACTGGGACACCGAAGCACTCAAGTGGTCACATAAGGACCCTAAGTGGGGCTCGGTCGTACCCGTTAGATCTAACCCTCGTCCCTAATTAAGTATTAATGGCATCTCAATGTCTAGTTTAAGCTCACATGATCTAGTATTTTCTAGGCTTTTCTTAAAGCTCATCATATTGCACTCACCACGAGTGCTTCTCGTATTCTCAAATCATATTGCACTCGGTTCTCGTTCTCACCAAGAGTGCTTCTTGTATTTTTAAATCATATTGCACTCGGTTCTCGTTCTCACCAAGAGTGCTTCTTGTATTTTTACCCTTGTAAAAATTATAATATTTGTAACATGTATTTCACCCCCGAGAGTTATAAAAACTGAAAACAATTGAAGAAAAGGGGGAGCATGAACTCACAACTTTGCGTTCCTGTGCGTCGTAAACTTCACCAGATTTGCTTAATTAACGTCGTAACCTATACGCGGTTTCTTAACGTTAGTCACTAGACTTGCGTCGCACAAGTACAGTCACTCTCTTTTGTATATATTCTTGTGTTAAAAATATTCTATATTTTTAACTAAGTGTTTTACTTATATTATTTTCTCAAAAATTAATATAAGTATCTCATGTTTCGCACTTTGCACCCAAATTATGTATCTTGTACGTTGTGTGTGTATTTTTATGTTTATACTCCTCATGAGTATTTAGTGTATTTTTAAGTCTTAATACACTAGCACGTATAACACATACTATATACACTTAGCACAAAAGTTGATGATAAAATAATATATATTTTTCTCTCAAAAATATACATACTTATATCCATTTTTATTCTTGAAGAAATCCTCATTTCTTGTCACCAAAAATTAGGGAAACCTTGGTAATACTTTAAATACATTTTTAGGGAATAAGTTTCCCAAAAACTTATATTTTTCTAAGTGTCAAAATTTATAAAAATTTTGACAGGGTTTCCCCTAAAAATGGAGGTTTCCCATGTTTTTAAAACATGTGTTTATTTTCTTTTAAATCGTCAACAATCATCAACAACAATTATCACAATAATCATCAACAACAATCACTAATTTCTCCATTTCATGAACTTGAATATTTACCAAAATGTGTAGTAATTTACTAGCACATTTAGTAAGTCTTGTTATCTTTAAAAATAAGTTTAATTTCTTAAAAACTTTATTTTCAAAGAATATGAAGTTTCACAACTTCTAGTCGGTTTTTACGAAAATTATTTCTTTGTTAAAACTTTTGTTACACAAGTGTCCACACACTTGTTTGTTCATAAAAACACCTCTACTTCATGAAAGATCCGGTTTTAAAACATGGTTTTGTCTTACAGTTGGTCTTTCGAAAATACCACCTGTAGATCTTTAGATCTACTAGTTTAGAACTTCATTTCATAGGATAAATTGTTTTTACACAAGTTCATGTTTAATAGTAGTAGTGTTCATCATCTAGTCCTTTTTATACTTTAACATACACTAGCTCATGTTCTAAGAACATAACCTAGCCGGGTTAGATGACGATCCGAACTACTACTAGCGTTAAACAACACAAAATAATCATCACAAAGCAAGTTTAACAAGTTTTACACAATTATCCATCTATTAACCATCATATTCATCACTTTAATAGACTTTTAGTTGGTGATTTAGTATGTTCATGATTTTAACCGTTAAATTACCTATTAACCACTTTAAACAAGAACAAGATGGTGTTTTAGAGTACTTACTACTAGCACAAGGCTAGGGAAGTTCAAGAGTGCAAATGAGGTGGATAAAAGAGAATGAGAGCGGTCCTTCAACTTCCGAACGCACCGACCTTCGTTGTTCACCTTCTTGCACCTTTGTATGGATGGAAAATGGCAAGATCGAAATCGAAAAGTGGTGGTGGTGGTGCCTATGTGGTCGGCCGAGAATATGGGCAAGAGGGAGAGAAAGTGTGAAGTTTTTGTTGTGTGGTTAATGAATTATGAAGTGATCTTTGTGCTAACTTATAGTCCATCCATCACAATTACCCCTTGGATCTTATGTCTAGAAGATATTAGACATGAGGGATTATAATAATCAAAGTTTGTAAGTTTTATCCCCTCATGGGACCGAACTCGTTGGGGGGGGGGGGGGTCTCATGGTTAGATTCCAACTAATGATTAAGATTTAGCTAGTTAAGTTAGATGGTTAAGACTAGATATTAGCATGTAGTGTCTTGTGACGGGTGTTAGGGTATTCGGGTACCCTAATTAGCTTAGGAAAATAAAAACACTGCTTCTAGCAATATTTTGGTGTTCCGGGTAAAGTCCGGTTGTTCGGTTAGGTACCGATTCGTTAAAGTGCTAAATCACACTTTTTAGTGTCTTTTAAGTACCTTTTTGTATCCTTTCAGTTCCCAACACTTAGGGAAGTATTCTGGATGATAAAACAACATTTCTGCAAGGTATTTATATGTCTAAAAGCTGATTAGAGCTGAATTATATAAAATTCTGCACTTAAAGTGCGTTTCGGGTGCTTTTTAGTGCTTATTTTTGCTTTCGCATTGCATATATAATAAACCCTTGTATGTACTCTTGGGTTTTAATGCAGTTTTGTCGTCGAACCTACACCTAGGCCTCAATTCTAATGTCTGACTGCTTTCTGCAGTTCTGTTGACACGATGTGTCTTACCGGTGAGTTTACTAATATTTCTGACGCAACGCTCTCGTTTATGCATAAAGCTATATTTTGTAGCACAAAATGTGCATGAATTCTCTTGCATGGAATTCAGAAATTTATTTGTCTGGTAACTAGATCATGTACAGTCATTAAAGCACAAATTACTGTTCATCTAGTGTACGGAATGTACGGAAAAGTGACGGTTGTCACAGTCTCCCCCCGTTAAAAGAATTTCGTCCCAAAATTCAAGCGATGCCACCGTCGCAGGGGAGTTGTGAAACCAATATGGTCACTTAGATTCATGATTTGTCTTCATGTTCCCATGAAATCTCTGGGTCATGTCATGAATTCTATCATACTCAAGTAAGTCGATCATGACTTTTCTGTATCTTGTGGACTCTTGGTCCATAACCTCAACAGGTTTCTATAGTATCACGGACTCTTGGTCCAAAACCTTAACAGGTTTCTATAGTATCACGGACTCTTGGTCCAAAACCTCAACAGGTTTCTATAGTATCACGGACTCTTGGTCCAAAACCTCAACAGGTTTCTATAGTATCACGGACTCTTGGTCTAAAACCTTAACAGGTTTCTATAGTATCACGGACTCTTGGTCCAAAACCTTAACAGGTTTCTATAGTATCACGGACTCTTGGTCCAAAACCTCAACAGGTTTCTATAGTATCACGGACTCTTGGTCCAAAACCTTAACAGGTTTCTATAGTATCACGGACTCTTGGTCCAAAACCTTAACAGGTTTCTATAGTATCACGGACTCTTGGTCCAAAACCTCAACAGGTTTCTATAGTAATTCTTGTCGTTTGTCATTGACGTGAATCTTGTTTGTGGGAACAACGACTGTTCCTTAAGTCAGACTCCTCTACAGACTAGACACATGAATGTGTCGCGATCACTACTGATCTTTTTCTGGGAGCTTCATCTTGTGAACAATGGTTCTGATCCCTACACCGGGGATTCAACCTTTTCGTTTTTCAACTCACACTACGCCTTCCCTAGGCGAGGCTCTTCATTTTGGTCATACTTCTTGTCTCAAACTCATACGATTTCTACCGCTCATCGGCGTAATCTTTCTGTATTCTGCGGGCTGTCCTGATATGATCACATATCTGAAGGATCTTGCCTCTAGTTTTTCCTGGGCCATCTCGGGCCAGTTGATTGTTTATTTCTGGTCTCCGTTCAACATGACGGGAATTTACTCAATATGTTCCGTCTAAAGCTTTACACGAAGCGGTTTAGACGACGGTGTGATAGATACCGTTGTAGGAAAACTCCACTAAGGGCAAGTGAGTGTTCCGAATTTTCATTAAAGTTTATCACACAAGCACGTATTGTGTTCATACAGTCTGCATTGTTCAGCAGCTCAGTTCATATTCGAGTTCTTACGATCATCGGTGTGTTGCAATCCTTGTGATCAATAAAGATCGTGCAACATTTTCTTTCAGGTAATGACGTCCAGTTGCGGCGCGCAATCACTGTATCTATCTCAAGGTCTCTTCTCATGATTCCTTAATCAATGTGCCGCGTGTGCAATGTCGTGGTCTCGTTGCATCGACGTACAATCGAGACTTGTCGAGAGACGTCACATAATTGCAACTCTAGCTCCTTAGCTCTTGGTTGCAGGGTTGGCGTGAATTTCGTTCTTATCCACCATGTATCTTAAAGTTCTCCCTTCGCGAACTCGAAATCCGCTTTTCGTCAACATTGCACATAACTGTGCTTTCTCTAAGAGTTGCAAGGTAAACTGCAGCTGTTGGTCACGACCTTCCTTGGTCGTTGGCCATATAAGAATGTAGTCAATATGTATATGACTTATCCAGGTATGGCTCACACGTTCGATTTATGAGGTCCATGAATATTGTCGATGCATGTGTTACGCCAAAGGATACGCCTAGGAACCCGTAATGCTCGAAGCGAGTCCTAAAGGTCGTTTTAGGGATATTTCCTCTCGTATTCACAGTGGAGGACCTCTTGTCCTCAAGTTGATCCTTGGCAAAGGATTCTGATTCTCAATTTTCTGAAGTTTATGTAAAGTGGAGACTACCAACTTTCTCTTTGTCTCCTTAACTAAGGATGTTACGTCCTTAATTTCCTCTGTCTAGCAGCTCTTGCAGTTATATCAGAGGTTCATGCTTCGCTGGTGAAGCTAGTCGGTATGGCGTCATTCATCACTGGCGCTGCTCCTGGCACACGATTTATCCCAACTCCTCTCGTCGCTACAGAGAGGCGTTCCTGGCAAGTCTTCTGAAAAGGCTACTGGGACTTCTTCCATCACGAGGATGTTCTTAGGCTCTGCAGTCTACTCGGAGGTGTTTCTATGCCTCTTCGACCGATGAGGGATGTCGTAGATCTGCCGCCTTGTGGAGTCTAGCATCCTTGCACCTATTGCAGGAAAGTTGGATTTCATCAATCCGCAAGAGGGATGCGTCTGATTTTCTCATATCGAACGACTTCAGCTCTATACTTGGATTTCTGGTCCATGCTGATTATCATATTATGACGTCACGAGTCAACGGTAACAGAAGATTCCGACCTTCTGAGTCCCTAAATGCAATCCTTAATTGCTTCGACTGTTTAATCTAGCCTTCTATATGCCCATTTCTAAGGAATACGGGGCGTCTATTTACTAGGCCAAGCGGTTTCTTAAATTCTAAGCATGCAAGGTTAAAGTTGACGCCAGTATTAATTAAAAGTAGATGCATTAGGTTGGTTAATAGGGAACGTACCCGTAACCGCATCTGGTCCTGGCGTGCTTCACGAGTTTCGATCGTGAAAACCCTTCCTTGCTTGCCTCTTCCTAGGGCAATCTTTCCTAAAGTGCCCTGCTTCACCACATCTGTAGCAACCTGGTATTCTCTTATTTCTCCCATCTGGGTCTTTTTCCCAACAGGCATCCTTGCTGTGCCCTTCTTTACCACACTTTCTGCACTTAGGCCTCGGACATCGACCTTCATGGTGAAAAGTGCATTCCCCGCATCTCGGCTTAGTCCCCGAGTATATTTTACCACCAGCCTTATTAGTGGCTCCATCAGTTTTCCTTACAGGCGGCGGGTTCACTTTCTTTCTTTTGCCTGCTTTAGAGCTTCTATAGCTAGCTTGGGTGCCTATCTTTAGGTTCGAAGACTTCCTCTTCTTATTGCTTGATGACTCCACATGAGTCTCTTTCTTGTTATCCTCAGATTCCGAAAATTTTCCAGCACGTAGAGCTTCTTCAGTAAGCGTAACGCTTAAATCGATAGCCTCTGCAATGGTTGAGGGCTTTGAGGTAGTAACCATGCTCCTGATCTGAGGTGCAAGTCCCCAAATGAATCGTTCAACCCTTTTGAATTCCGGTTTGACTAAGTAGGGGACGACCCTAGACAAGTCGTGAAATCGTTGGACGTATTCAGGAATCTTCGGTCCATCCATTTTCAAGTTCCAGAACTCCACCTCAATCTTCTGGATTTCAGCCCTAGAACAGTATTTCTTTTCCATCATTTCCTTGAGCTCGTCCCAGCTTAGTGCATAAGCAGCATCCGCACCAAGGGTTTGAACCTGAAGGTTCCACCAGGAGAGTGCGCCATCTACGAATAACCCCGAGATATAAGTAACACTCTGTCGGGGCGAACAGTTACTCATTCTTAGAATGGAGTCAGTCTTTTCTGCCCAACGGACAAATGCAACGACACCTCCTGTGCCATCAAAATTCAATGGCTTGCAGTCCAGGAATTGTTTATAGGTGCAGCCAGTTGGAGGGTTATTTTCAGTAGCACCATCGCTGTGCTTAGAGCGGAGGGCTTCATGTCGCGCAATTGCCTGTGAGATGCGTTCTTGCAGCTCGGCTTCTGTCCTTGGCAACGTACTGGTGTTTGTGTCTCGCCTGGGCGGCATTCTCTTCTGCCAAAATGGTATGAAGTAGGTTAGACAACATTTCAATTGTCTATGATATACATAGCACCATAAGCCACCCAATTTCACACGTATATATAACCATTGTATAAGCGAGGAAACAGTTATTGAGCCTTCACATAGGCTTGCCAACTTGGCTTATTGTTTGAAATGAACTCGAGGCTACATCGCCTTGGTCATTCAAGTTTTAGTTATTTCCTGCTACATTGGTTTAGCTTTACTGGTGCGTACATTTCCCCTTTGATGGGGTTGTCCGTGTCGAGGTGGTAGGGAGTGTATCATCACTGAATCTTCCTGAATGTCATTCCACCTCTCTTGCTTAAATATCGTTTTCTCAAACGTCTCGTATGCAGGTAGAAGTGTCAGTCACGAAGTAGGCTAAGACAGGCTTCCTACTTTCTATCGTGCTAAAGCACTGATCTATGTGTTGTTCTACCAGATGAAGGTGAGGACACCTATAGATAAATTTTGTGTGGTTTTCATTAGCTTGACCCGCAGAGTCCACCAGGATTTCTGTGCACTACAAGTCGTTATTACGTGGGCCCTCGTAATAATAAATTGTCTTGCACAGTTACCCCAAATTTTCTCTCGTCCAAGCAGATGATCAATCAAGGAGGGGACACTACTGTCCTTATACCTCTTGTCATGGAAAGGACCTTTGCGATGGTCCACGCGCTAACATTCTTTATCGTTACGCGCGTATAGACACGATGATTAGATGGAATAGGAATAGAGAGAATTCCTAGTAGTTGGAGGGGAACCTTCAAGATGAATACTTCATCTTCCTTTTCTGGTTAAGTGTGTCGTCAATCTTGCTTCACATAAGCCGCAGGGATCTCGTCCCGTTGATTGAGAATTCGATCAAGGTTGCCGCCTCTGCCTCGTCATCATCACCGTAGTTAGGCACCTTCACGATCGAGAGGGAAGAGCAGCCATCTCCTACGGAAGCAAGCTCAGCATCTTGTTTGGTAATCACTCCCAGCCATGAGCTTTGCAAAGGATGCGAGGTCGGTAGCTTCATCGTGCGAGTCACGTTGTTGGACCGTGTCGTGACCCTAAACGATCAGTTAAGGCAGTTCATCATCACGTATAAAGGCGGAATCAGAATACGTAATGTAACAACAGCTTATCCTTTCAATATCTTCTTTATTTATGCTTTCTGAAATGATTTTGACAGAGTTCGGTTACCTAGCACATGAACAGGTCTCGCTCCAATGGTCATCTAATGAGATCACATGTAGGGTATTTATATTGAGGCTGATTTCGCTCCAATGACATGACATATGAGCGAAATCACATGTAACTGATTTCGCTTATATGTCAAGACCATATGAGAGAAATCACCATGTGACATAACAGCGAAATCCCATGTGACATAGGAGCGAAATCACTTCTAATCTATAGTCACATAAGCGAAATTACATTATAAAACCCTAATCTTGACTTTCTTGACTTTCTTGACTTTCTTGACTTAAGGCTTGATGAAGATGAAGTCAACAGACATTCTTGTGTATCAACAGACTCCCCCTTGGATGTTGACGTAGTCTTCAGCTCAGAGTCTTCAGTCTTGGTCATTTTACCTTCTCATTCAGATTGTAACATTGTAAGTATCCATCACTCTCTTGATCAGGATATCATCACTGGCTCTATCATTAACAACTTTATCATCAGCAGGCTCCCCCTTTCGTCAAGCTTCCGTGCTTTTAGGAATCGACACCTCTCTTTACAGCTACAAGCTCCTTCTAACTATCAACTTGTCTTCAGACTCCCCCTTAGACTCAGCTCTCGGGATCGTAATCTGGACTTTTCCTGCAATCACTCATACATCTATAAGTAACAACATTTTAATCTTCCAGATATCGTAATCTGACAATTCAAACTCCTCAAAATCACTTCTCATGAAGTTGGCAGTTTCATCGAATCGTATCGGAAACTAGCTCTATAACAATATAAACATCCAACTCCCCCACAGTTAATCATCCAAGTCCAACTTAATGACCTTGGAGATATCACAAACTGTTTTTTGAATTTTTAATTTTAAAACTTCAAGTTTCAAATTAATGAACTTGTTTTATTTTCAGAAACACGATCAACTTACTTAGATTTTGAAACTCAGCACTCAGACATCGGTTGTCAAAAATACCGCAAAAATCAAAATCTTTTTGTATTTTCGGAAAACATAAAGCAGTAAAGAAATATGTACAAATGTATTTACAGACAATATTTTTGTTTGAGTATGCGTTAGAGGATCATATCAGTTTTTTACAAATCACAAGTACCGTTGAGCTTAAATTTCACTTTAAGAATTAAACAATTCACTTAGATTGTCGATATACTTGTCCACTTAAATTTTCATACAAATTTCAACTGATTCAGGATACGAATTATGTATTTTAAGAACTTAAACCCATTCATGTGTCCCACCTCTTGAATATACTCCCGTTTCCAGATCCCAATATTCAGTCTTGCAGGTAATTATAACACAAATGATATCTGTAAGGGGTTAATAAATTATGAAGAATCATGAGAGCTCAGGTCAGAACTACCGTTCAGCAGAGAGATCATGACTCAACTTGTAGGTGTGTCCCCTTTAGAGGATCTTTTTTTTTACAACAGCATTGCTAAGCAATTTTATTGTCTTATCATATATGCTGAGGGTGAAGCTGTGTTTCAAGCATTTGCGGAAAGTATTATTCGAGGACTAGGTCAGAACTACCGTTCAGCAGAAGTCCTGGAATAATACCCCAGACATCATTGAGTATAAAAACCTGTATATCAGAATACGAAACCTTTCAAACGAGATTTCAGGGGTTACCTATATATCCAAGTAGTGTTCCCCACGAAATAAGTAAGTTTGAATTTAGGTTTATATCCCGAAAAAGTTTACTAAATGTATAAAAACCTACCGACACATCCACGGTGAGATCGTTTAACACATTTAAACTTTCCATTTCTTTAGCATACTGTAACTGTCAACTGATGTACTATCATTTCCTCTTTTTACGCAAAACTCAAATTTTTGAATTTTTATCATGTTTTTGGCTTTTTCAAATTTTCAAATGTTTTTGTATTTTCTAATGACAATTTTTCTCCCCCTAAAATGCAAAATCATATAAAGAAAATTTGAAAACCAACACTGATAGCTTTGTCTCGCCATCCATTTTCTGCTAAAAGTGTACTGATTTGCAGAAAAACTAACATACCCCCATGATTTACAACCCATTGATCTTAACAGTTTGAAAACCGTTTTTCAATCTGATGAAAGTAATCATGTTTGTTCAGCCGTGAGGGTTTCGGCGTATTCAATCAACATACATTCAAACAAAATTAAAAACAACATATTTTTGGTTTATCAAATTTTAACAAACTAAAAACATATTTTTGGTTTTTCATTTTTTAATTTTTAGGATTTTGAAAATATTTTTTATTTATGTACAGAAAACACTCAAACTAAACTCCCTGTTCAACCAAACCAGGGTCCTGCAACCTCTTCCTGTGCCAGGCTGCTCCAACTACCATTCTCACAATCTTCAGCTTCATTGAGCACCTGCACATTCAAACTTTATCAATCATTTGAACAATTTAGCCCAGGTCTGTTGGACCTTAGGCATTTCAACACAATAATTTTCATTCAATTTTGGAAACTCTTTGTCACTTAAAACATTTTCAATTTTGACTTCAACTTTCTCATCTTTTACCAACGTCACTTGTTTCTTAGCACTCCACATTTGACCTTCCGGGGTACCTCTTTTGTAAAAATTTGTCTCTTTTTGAACCTTTTGTTTTTGAATAACATTTTTAGGTTTCCAAAACTCTTGAGGTTTTGTCATATCAACAGATGTTCTCCAACTTTGTGTTGTTCTCAATCTGGGTGTGTGAAAATTCCAGGTCTGTCTTGAATCAAACCTGTTCGGGTTTAATTTCCAATTTTGATTTGAAGCAAACTTGTTTGTATTGTACCTCCAAGTTTGTTTCGAATCAAATCTGGTTAACCTCGGTTTCACAGCCTTAGATTTCTGTTTTTCAACATCAACAGGCTTTGGATTTGGACACTTTCGTGCAACATGTCCAATTTGATCACATTTAAAACACACTTTCTTTGAAACATCCTTGGCCTGTTGTTGTTTCTTTTTCATAGCATCAAACTCATCATTAGACTGTCGTCCAAATTTGAGTTTTTCCTCTTCTTTCAAGCTTTTCCCTTGAACAAAATTCATCTTTTGTTGCAAATCCTGTTTTTCACTTTGATTCCAATTCCGTTTCTTTTTATAACTCAAACCAGCCTTCATGTTTTTCTTCTTAAAACCGGGTTTGTTATAAAAAGATTTATGACCTTTACCAGCAAACTTTGGAATCTCAGACTTCTCAATCTCAACCATTTTAAAAACTTGATCGACCTTCTCTGAAATCACATTCTGAATCGGGAATACAACATCTAAGAATAATTTGTCCGATCCAGTCATGGTATAAACCAATCCTTTTGAATCATCATTCAAATTTTTCTCGGATTTTGTGTTTTTCAGATAACCATCATAAAGATTTCCTTCATCTTCATCCTGTGATTCAGACTTACCTTTTGTTAACTCATCTTTCAAAACGCTTTCAACAACCTTACTTACCACCTCTGAATCATTAGCATCATCAGATTTGGAGTAAGTCACATCGATACTTTCAGGTAACTGGTCAGCTATGTTCAAACCCTTTGCCACCTTTTCCTCATCATAAAAAGTATAATTGTTTCTCAATGGTGGTGGTACCTGATGAAATTCTGAACCAATACCCTTTTTGCAATTTTCAGTATATTTGTCATCTGGTGTGATGTTGAAAATGCGTTCGAGAATGTACGAAGAGTTATGATAACTTTGAAGTTTTGTAACAATCTTTTCTTTTTCAGCCAAGGTTTGTTTAAGATTAGCAATTTCATCAACACATTTGTTTAATTCAATTTGCTTTTCTTTAAAGCTTCTTTCATACATTTCTTTAGTGACTAAAGTTTCTGACAATCTTTGATCAAAACTTTTGACTTGGCTCTTCAAAGTATCATAAGCTTCTTGTACTCTCTGACTCGACCACTTTAAAGAATCATACTGTTTTTGTAAATCTTGAAATTTAGATTCTTTTTCAACACAATCGACACATTTTGCTGAACACGGTTGTCTATACACATCATTATCTTTTTCAAGATCTTGACACTTCTGTGTTAGCTTTTCGACTTTTAATTTCAACATTTCTTCTGTTTCAACCATTTCTTTACATTTTATTTTGAAAACATTTTCAAATTTGGTTGCTTCAATTTCTTTAACTTTTATGATGTCATCTTTTTTAGTACAAGCTTTGCACATTTCTATGCAATTCCTGCACTTGTTTTCATTTTCATCAACCAATTCAACATTCGGTAACTCAGAAGATTTTCTAACCTCAGTAGCATTCAGCACCAGTTCTTCTGTCTCAGCTTTCTGATCTTGCTCTTTGTTCTCCACTTTTTCTTCTTTCTGTGCTTCTTCTATCTTCTGTTCTTTTTCAACTTTCTGATCTTCTTCAGCAGCAATCTTCACAACATTCTTTACTTCTTCAATCATCTTCTTCAATTCTTCTTCTTTTCTCTTCTTCATTTCTACCACTTTCGGTAGACTTGCTTCACAAACCTCTCTTATCTTTTTCTCCAAATTAGGCAAATATGCTTTATCAGATAACCTTCGTGTGTTGAAAGTAGCCTGCCTCGGGACCAAATTTATTACAGCTTCGAAATCCACCTTTGATGGGTCAACAACTGGATTACCCCGTGGATCCATATAACATTCCAACTCTTCATTCCATCTTTTTGCTCTATGGGCTTCTTTGAATGGTTCGTTTAATTTTCCAATTTCCCATCTTGCATAATCTGCTTTCCAATATCTATCAGGATCAGCATTAGCCACAAATGCATATCCAACTGCATCTTCTTCAGGGCAAACTTGACTCCAGTCGTAACCTTCATCATCATATATAACTGCAAGAGCCCTTGATTTTTCTTCAGGCTGTTTCAATCTTGGTGGCTCAGACTTGTTCTGATGGTAAATCGCTTTCTTGTAATAATCTTCGTTGAACGGGTTTGCAGAATCATCATTAGCATACGCATTTCTGCACTCGCACTTAAAATGACCTCTTTGTTTGCATTTGAAACATGTCACCTTAGATTTATCAAATCCCAGTTTGGTAGATGGTCCACCAATTGACTTTCTCCCCGTGATCTCCATGAACCGCTGTGCCCGACGAACTGCACTGGCCATGCACCATCTTATATCCATAAGTTCCATCTCCTCGGGGTCTAATTGATCATAATCTTCTTTCGTCAAGTTGGTGTTGCCAATCTTCCCTGCAACGAGGCTTTCATACGATTCAAGTACAGATGCCAAGAAAACCATCTGTTGTTTTGCCGATTCTTCGCTGAAATTCTGCCCATTCTTCAGATCCACTGCGATATTACACTGAAACAAATTCTTTGAAGCAGATTGATCAGAAATTGTTGAAGAAGATCCACTGTGAAAACCACTGTGAAGACTTTCATTGTTCACTGAACTTGAACTTTCTGCAGAAAATGCTGTTCTTGGAGACCCAGCCTGCGGTACATTTCCTCTGTAGTAAAGCTCTACATTCTGCTGATAAGCTGGATTGTTGACTTTAGATCTCTTTATCTCCAACTCATGACTTTCAAGCCTTTCAATCAGCAAATCCACTTTTAAATCTTCAGGCTTGATTGTATTTTTCAACATTAGAGCGAAGTATTGCCACTCTTGATCATTTGGCAATGAATCAAACAATTTATCCACCAGCTCCTCTTCAGAAGGTAAGATTTTGTGTCTGATCAGCTCCATTTTCAGATGTCCGAATCTCTCAATCATTTTACAAACAGACTCATTTTTCATACAATTGAATAAATCAAACTCTTTACGCAACAATTTCTTTTTGCTTTTAACAATTTCATTACTTCCTACACATTTTCTCTCTAATGCTTCCCACAAACTATTTGAAGTCTTTTCTTGTTCAAGCAATGAAATAATATCCTCTCTCACTGACTGTTTGATTAATGTGATCATTTTATATTCAGCTACAAAATTTTTTGTATCTATGTCTGTGAAATCTTTTGCTTCTATTAACTCTCCTCCCTCTTTTACTGGTTCAGTGTATCCATTTGTCAGTTTTAACCAACTTTCAGGAGCGAAAGCTTTTACCCAACCCTCAAATCTGTTTTTCCACCAATTATAATCTTCAACTTTCATTAGCTTTGGTGGCTTCTGTTGGCTTCCGTACATGTTCTCAAACTTCAAATTCTCCAAAATCTCTTTTGAATATTCTTTCATCTCCGATCTTCTATCGGATGTTTCAGAATTGAACGCGTTGTAGAAAGTATTGTAGAACTCTTCACCGTTGTTTGACATCTTCAATTACCTAGAAGCAAACAAACAAACAATCTATCAGTTAGAAAAATTTCCGAAATTTTGACCAACCGTGACAAATAAGTGAAATCAGCTTTAATAACCACAAAAGCGAAATCAGTCAAAATCCACAAAAGCGAAATCACTCAATATGACTGATAAGCGAAATCAGTCGATGTGACACAAAAGCGAAATCACTTGATGTCCCTTTGAGCGAAATCACTTATGACCAAATAAGCGAAATCAGGAAACTGTCCTTATGAGCGAAATTACTAAGTCCACAAGAGCGAAATCACACTTGTCTGTATGAACGAAATCAGACATTCAAAGCTCGATGTTCACAAAAGTGGAATCACCTTTTAACCAAATTTCACCATGTTTTAATCCAAGTTTCAATCTGATACTTTCAAGGAATGATCTACACTTAATTCCGATCACAATGATATGAAATATGATCAAATTTGACCACTAATTTGTTTCAGATCTGAAATAAAAGTTCCGGTTCGAAAACTGATCGAATTTTCTAAAAAATGATTGAGTTTTTCTTTGTTTTAAGGTCTGATATTATTACGGATTGTTTAACAGATAGTTTCGCACAATATACTTGAATTTCAACTCATTTTGTCCGTAGGAACTCAGTTCAAACAAAAAATATGAAAGAAATAGAGTAGAAATGAGAGAATATTGTCGATTCAGCTGAAGTATTATGAACTCCTCGTCCTGAAGCTCTGATACCACTTGTTGGACCGTGTCGTGACCCTAAACGATCAGTTAAGGCAGTTCATCATCACGTATAAAGGCGGAATCAGAATACGTAATGTAACAACAGCTTATCCTTTCAATATCTTCTTTATTTATGCTTTCTGAAATGATTTTGACAGAGTTCGGTTACCTAGCACATGAACAGGTCTCGCTCCAATGGTCATCTAATGAGATCACATGTAGGGTATTTATATTGAGGCTGATTTCACTCCAATGACATGACATATGAGCGAAATCACATGTAACTGATTTCGCTTATATGTCAAGACCATATGAGCGAAATCACCATGTGACATAACAGCGAAATCCCATGTGACATAGGAGCGAAATCACTTCTAATCTATAGTCACATAAGCGAAATTACATTATAAAACCCTAATCTTGACTTTCTTGACTTAAGGCTTGATGAAGATGAAGTCAACAGACATTCTTGTGTATCAACACACGTATAGTAATAGGAGTCGGAGTCGAAAGTATCTTATTCACGTCAATAATCATTCCATACACTTATTTGTATGTATGTATATCAATAACATATATGCTACTTAGCATAATCAAGCATTTTAATGCATTATATCACGTATAACTCTCGTTTTTGGGGGGTCATTTTGTTTTTGGCAAGTCTAACTCGTGTAGACTATGCTTTGTTTGGCACCTTATTTTAAAGGTATTCCTCACTAATGTCCTTGCCTTGTCACTTTTTGAAAAGTGTCTGACTTGTGGATCTTGGCGCTTTCGTGAATGCAATGAAAACCTTTTTGTAAAATGTTTTCGTGAGAGAACTCTAGTGATTGTAGTCTAGACTCGAGAAAGAATCCTAGTTCACTACAATCGAAGCTCTGATACCAAACTGTCACACCCTGTCTTTTGCGGAAGCGTATGATGTGTGACTAGCTTGTTATCATTGCATTCAATCGTAATAAACAACTACATGATCAAAACGATGTTCATCCATTTATGAAAATTTAAGTATTACAAATACTTGTTATTTAAGTTTTCAAAACACGACCTTTGACAAGGTTTCAATTCAACAAAAGTGGATGACATCTAAACTTGTAGTCTACTTCTAGTTACGACACTTGCGCCCAAGATCCATCTTGTCACCTGAAATACATGTAATTTTGGAAAAACATCAACATAAAGTTGAGCGAGTTCATGCGTTTTTGTATTTCACGTTTTTATACTTTGTATGAAAACATAGTATGTGTCATGTATAATTCAAGTCTTTCTTGAGTACCCCACGTACTCAAGTATAATTCCCTTTTTCTTGAGTACCCCACGTACTCAAGTATCATTCAAGTTTTCTTGTGTTTCCCCACGTTTTAAATGATTGTTTATACAAGGACATCAAGGCACGTGAGGACATAGGGAGCATTAGTATATTCTCCTTCAAGGCATGTGAGGACATAGGGAGCATTAGTGTTTTCTCCCTTAAGGCATGTGAGGACATAGGAGCATTAGTATTTTCTCCTTTAACTGTGTCGATTACCCTCGACTGTGTCGATTAACCTCGACTGCGTCGATTTCCCTTGACTGTGTCGATTTCCCTCGACTGTGTCGATTAACCTCGACTGTGTCGATTTCCCTCGACTGGGACACCGAAGCACTCAAGTGGTCACATAAGGACCCTGAGTGGGGCTCGGCCGTACCCGTTAGATCTAACCCTCGTCCCTAATTAAGTATTAATGGCATCTCAATGTCTAGTTTAAGCTCACATGATCTAGTATTTTCTAGGCTTTTCTTGAAGCTCATCATATTGCACTCACCACGAGTGCTTCTCGTATTCTCAAATCATATTGCACTCGGTTCTCGTTCTCACCAAGAGTGCTTCTTGTATTTTTAAATCATATTGCACTCGGTTCTCGTTCTCACCAAGAGTGCTTCTTGTATTTTTACCCTTGTAAAAATTATAATATTTGTAACATGTATTTCACCCCCGAGAGTTATAAAAACTGAAAACAGTTGAAGAAAAGGGGGAGCATGAACTCACAACTTTGCGTTCCTGTGCGTCGTAAACTTCACCGGATTTGCTTAATTAACGTCGTAACCTATACGCGTTTTCTTAACGTTAGTCACTAGACTTGCGTCGCACAAGTACAATCACTCTCTTTTGTATATATTCTTGTGTTAAAAATATTCTATATTTTTAACTAAGTGTTTTACTTATATTATTTTCTCAAAAATTAATATAAGTATCTCATGTTTCGCACTTTGCACCCGAATTATGTATCTTGTACGTTGTGTGTGTATTTTTATGTTTATACTCCTCATGAGTATTTAGTGTATTTTTAAGTCTTAATACACTAGCACGTATAACACATACTATATACACTTAGCACAAAAGTTGGTGATAAAATAATATATATTTTTCTCTCAAAAATATACATACTTATATCCATTTTTATTCTTGAAGAAATCCTCATTTCTTATCACCAAAAATTAGGGAAACCTTGGTAATACTTTAAATACATTTTTAGGGAATAAGTTTCCCAAAAACTTATATTTTTTTAAGTGTCAAAATTTATAAAAATTTTGACAGGGTTTCCCCTAAAAATGGAGGTTTCCCATGTTTTTAAAACATGTGTTTATTTTCTTTTAAATCGTCAACAATCATCAACAACAATTATCAACAATAATCATCAACAACAATCACTAATTTCTCCATTTCATGAACTTGAATATTTACAAAAATGTGTAGTAATTTACTAGCACATTTAGTAAGTCTTGTTATCCTTAAAAATAAGTTTAATTTCTTAAAAACTTTATTTTTAAAGAATATGAAGTTTCACAACTTCTAGTCGGTTTTTACGAAAATTATTTCTTTGTTAAAACTTTTGTTACACAAGTGTCCACACACTTGTTTGTTCATAAAAACACCTCTACTTCATGAAAGATCCGGTTTTAAAACATGGTTTTGTCTTACAGTTGGTCTTTCGAAAATACCACCTGTAGATCTTTAGATCTACTAGTTTAGAACTTCATTTCATAGGATAAATTGTTTTTACACAAGTTCATGTTTAATAGTAGTAGTGTTCATCATCTAGTCCTTTTTATACTTTAACATACACTAGCTCATGTTCTAAGAACATAACCTAGCCGGGTTAGATGACGATCCGAACTACTACTAGCGTTAAACAACACAAAATAATCTTCACAAAGCAAGTTTAACAAGTTTTACACAATTATCCATCTATTAACCATCATATTCATCACTTTAATAGACTTTTAGTTGGTGATTTAGTATGTTCATGATTTTAACCGTTAAATCACCTATTAACCACTTTAAACAAGAACAAGATGGTGTTTTAGAGTACTTACTACTAGCACAAGGCTAGGGAAGTTCAAGAGTGCAAATGAGGTGGATAAAAGAGAATGAGAGCGGTCCTTCAACTTCCGAACGCACCGACCTTCGTTGTTCACCTTCTTGCACCTTTGTATGGATGGAAAATGGCAAGATCGAAATCGAAAAGTGGTGGTGGTGGTGCCTATGTGGTCGGCCGAGAATATGGGCAAGAGGGAGAGAAAGTGTGAAGTTTTTGTTGTGTGGTTAATGAATTATGAAGTGATCTTTGTGCTAACTTATGGTCCATCCATCACAATTACCCCTTGGATCTTATGTCTAGAAGATATTAGACATGAGGGATTATAATAATCAAAGTTTGTAAGTGTTTGTCCCCTCATGGGACCGAACTCGTTGGGGGGGGGGGGGTCTCATGGTTAGATTCCAACTAATGATTAAGATTTAGCTAGTTAAGTTAGATGGTTAAGACTAGATATTAGCATGTAGTGTCTTGTGAACGGTGTTAGGGTATTCGGGTACCCTAATTAGCTTAGGAAAATAAAAACATTGCTTCTAGCAATATTTTGGTGTTCCGGGTAAAGTCCGGTTGTTCGGTTAGGTACCGATTCGTTAAAGTGCTAAATCACACTTTTTAGTGTCTTTTAAGTACCTTTTTGTATCCTTTCAGTTCCCAACACTTAGGGAAGTATTCTGGATGATAAAACAGCATTTCTGCAAGGTATTTATATGTCTAAAAGCTGATTAGAGCTGAATTATATAAAATTCTGCACTTAAAGTGCGTTTCAGGTGCTTTTTAGTGCTTATTTTTGCTTTCGCATTGCATATATAATAAACCCTTGTATGTACTCTTGGGTTTTAATGCATTTTTGTCATCGGACCTACACCTAGGCCTCAATTCTAATGTCTGACTGCTTTCTGCAGTTCTGTTGACACGATGTGTCTTACCGGTGAGTTTACTAATATTTCTGACGCAACGCTCTCGTTTATGCATAAAGCTATATTTTGTAGCACAAAATGTGCATGAATTCTCTTGCATGGAATTCAGAAATTTATTTGTCTGGTAACTAGATCATGTACAGTCATTAAAGCACAAATTACTGTTCATCTAGTGTACGGAATGTACGGAAAAGTGACTGTTGTCACAACTTACCGAGTTCGTGTGCACTAGGTTACAAGACTAATCAATAGGCTAAGCTCTGCCTGTATAAATCTACAATATCAAGGCTAACCAGTAGGCTAAATTCTGCCCGTATAAATCTGCATGCTTATAATGTGAGTCATTCTCTTTTTATCAAAGTACTTTATAAATTCTTAAATGTTTTAAAGGTTATAATTACAGGGATTAAGTCTTTGTAGTCATCAAATTACAGCCGGTATGTGGGGTTTTGTATACATTACTTGATAAACTTCACCATTGGACTCTGAGGTTACCAATGGATGTTCGAGTGACAAATACTGTGGGTAGTTGGTTGATATATGGAAACGTTGTAATCGCTCTTAATACTGTAGATTATAACAAATGCGTCGTTTTAAGCAAAATGAATGAACTCGCCAGTATTTCCTGCTGACAAAACCTTTTTAAAACGCGTTTCAGGTAATTACAGTAGATTGGAATAAGAGTTGGATACGGCACTGAAGGGCTTCAAGAAGTGGCTTATTTTATTAATTAAATTAAATTAAGAAATATTGTTTTATGTAATTGGGTTTATCCCTTATTAAAGCTACCTTTGTAAACCATGGGTTTATCCCATCTATTTAATAAATAAAATATGGTGTTTTCTAAACTCTGATATTTTTCCTAACTCACGGTCCTGATGAAATTTCCGCTGCAATATTTTTTAAAAATAATCACCGGTACCACTTGGCTGTTCGCGGCTCCCGATTCCGACCAGGGTGGGTCGGGGGTCGTGACAGAAGGTGGTATCAAAGCCACTGATTTAAGCCTATAGGTGTTGTGATAATCATACCTAAGCTTATATAAAAGAGTTAGGAGATTGCTATTAACTAGTAGCACACATGATAGTATTTAGACTTGAACTTAAGAAAAGATGCCTTAGTATAAGCTTCAAGATAAGCTAAGTACTTATGTAAATAAAGTATGATAGGTTTTGGTATGCCGTGAGAATAATAACTTGAACGTTGCAAGTATAATAACACTTGACCACCGTTATTGCTTATTTATTTGTACTACTTTGTTCTAAAATATGGTCCGTCAGGTGAATATTAATTTTCTGATTCTTTGTTGAAATTCATAATGCACTTTCCAAATCATGATTTAAGAAAAATACTATTTATGGGAAATATAAATTTCTTCTCCAGCAAGACTGGGTATGGTGTAGCAGACTCTCCTGCTTGTCCGAATATAATGAAGTTACCTCTCCGGCGATAACTGGATAAAACGGGGTATATAATATGTCAAACAAGTGACAAGATTTCCCTAAATAGTATCATGACCTGATATCTGACTTGTTTTTGGAAATATGAATCTGTTAAATACATTGACCTTATGAAAGGGTAGGTATAATACATCATGTGAAATATATGATTATATAGATATGTATATCTATAAGGAATTTCAAAAGTCAATTAAGAATAAAGCACAAGCATATGTGTCAATAATAATTCTAAATTTCTTTATCAGGAATCTCTTGCATATATCTATAATTCCGATATCAAACATTACTTCGTTTGATCATCTACCTCGTAACTCATGCAACAAAATAAACCACAGGAACCCTTTAAGTTGGGACGCCATCAAAAGTATAAGAATTACCAATGCGTTACCATATACTATTAACACAAGTAAGAAGCATATAAAGTTGTGCTAATGCACAAGAAAACACATGAAACTTAAATTATACAGACGTTGAAGTATATCACACACATCTTTCAAGGCAAGACCTTTGGAAAATATGATTGGACACAACAACAATGTTCATCCCACCAGTGGGAGAACTACTGATCAAAAAGTGGCACTTTGCCACATGATCCTACAAACGACATGAATATCGCTGAGGTACGTTGGAATAAGATTTCACAACCATCGGTGCACAGTCTAATCAGAGTCATAATTATTGGTACTGCAAAATAAGTCACATACCTTTGCAACTCCTCTATTTCATTTTATTCGACATTCCCTGGTAATGTCACTTAACAACGGTTATCACACGAAATTCCAGATAAAGTTCTTATATTTCTTTTTCTGACTTCTGCATATAATAAGTTGACTTTCGTGTTTCTACTTCCTCTAATGGTCATTATACCATGAGGATTTCTTTCATAGTAGTGAATATTGATCTATTTCATTTCTTGGTAAATCCACACATTACACATACATTGTTTGTTACGCACGTGGTTCGTTTGATTTATGAAGACCACTGGAGGGCTTCATTCCAATTTGTTGTTTTATCAAAACTCAAATATCATTTCGATATACTTGATTTTTGGCACTGTGAACCGCATTATTGCAAAACGATGACTCTTTGATATCGAGTCAATGAATTTCTTGAAAAACTCAATTTCCTTTGGCATACATGGTTTTTGTTGTGGCCATGTCTGAACTTTCTTATTGATACATGAACTCGTTTTGTTTAAACCAAGTTCAATTGCTTGAACTTTCTCGTATTACATATTTATTTCAAAATCCCATATGATGGATTGAAGCTATTATATTCAAAATAGTCCCAACAAGCACTTCAATTGTTTTGAACTATAAAATGCTTGTTTGGTCTTCGATTTCATTGAATCGTTCCTTTAATCATGATCACCTTGTGGTGACGTTTTTACAAATCTGAAGCTTGCGCTAATCTCGTTACACACATCATATACGGATTTAATTATTTATTTAATTATATTAAATCTGCTTCATTGGTTTATCCTATAAAAGCAATCTTAAAACAATCATGTGCTAAGATAATGATACACAAATTCATTTCATATTTCAGTATATCTCTTAATAGTTCTTACAGCATCAATCGAACCTTTCGTGATAATTATTGCTTTATCATCTTCAATCGAAAAGCATTATATAAATTTAATTAATTATATATGGAAACTTACATAAGTAATTACCTAATTTACAATATAGTATTACTATATATATAAAAAAAAATTTCTTGTTAAACCATTGAGGTGAAGAATTTATATTTTTATATATGTATAAAAATTATGTTTGAGGTATACTCTCATTTAAGTTTCTGTTTAGTTATTTATTATTGGTAATTAATATTAGTAATAAATAGTAGTAGTATTAATATTATTTTTAGGTACTAGGATTATTGTCAAGGGCGGATATTGGGTAGCCTAGCCTTAGTTAGGCATGGACTGATCACCCATGCTTAAACAAGGCAGCACTAACCAATATCTAATCATGATAATGACTAGTTAATGTATATAAATTAAATCATCATGCTTATTTATTAAATTTTAATTATATGTAAAAATATTTTTATATATATAAAAATATATATACTTTGTACTATAAGGAGAAGACATATTTTCATAAAACAATACAAGAATTAGAGGGACGAATAAAATTATCTAAATAACTGTCTAAGTATTCATGGACAAGACATTTTATACTTATAAGTAATTGTTCATCTTGTTTAATATTCCACAACTATTAAATATTATGTATAAAAATCGACAAAAGGGTTATGCAGATCAGAGACCAAAACCCCTAGAATTTTCATTAAAAGCTTTCAGTTGATTACACGGTGAATTTGTTCGATCACAATAATTATTGAACTATTTCAATCATTACGACATCTTGCGATATCGATATAAACTTATAGCTTGGGCTAATCACAATCATTCGAATCATTCAGAACCACATCTGTCTTTCAACTCATCATAAAAAAAAATCGTCTTAATGCAATTATGTATTAAGACAATAATACTCTAACTCTATTGTCTTTTCATGTATCCTTGCAATTCACTCATCTCAGCACATTGATTTTCTCATATCATAATTCAATATTTGACAAATCATTTTTCATGCTTTTATTTCATTTTGAACCTGTCGATTCTAAGTCTTCCTCAGTTGCCAATCAAAGTAAGCTTTCTTTTGACAAAGAATTTTATTGATTCTAAAAGTCTTTCACATTCATTTTAAATTGATCATATATCTTTTGGCTTGAACCTAGTCACTTTGGAAATTATATCATTTCATCTCATTCATTTGACATCAATTTCTTGAACTAATTCAGTTGAACCATTGAATCCTACTTATTGTACAACTCGTATTCACAAAATATGATATTTTAATTCTGTGTCATCTACCTTAATATTGTTTTTCTTGACTAAAATATGACATAAGTCTAAAAGAAATATCGTAACCCAAATCTCGAGGACGAGATTTAAAACAAGGTGGGGAGGATGTAACATTCCTATTTTTATATAAGAATTATAGGTTTGGTTAAATTTATTAACTACTAGTAACTAGTTTATTTTTAATATAAATATTCAACCTAAATAGTTTTAAACACTATTTTATATAGTTGGTTGAAATATTATATCGGCCTGTATATAGGTGACATTTCTAAATAAAATAAAAGTATATAAAAACTTATATTATTTGACAGGTATATTACGGGTAATTCGACTGTTAGAAATATGAAGTACCTAGACGGGCTCAGGAACTGTTTAATAATTAAATTATAAAAATACATTACATTTGAACCTACTCCATTTTTAATAAAACTTGGTTCAAAATGTAGACAAAAATATTCTCGTTCAAATGACATATTCATTGTTTTGTAAAACATCATATTTTAGAAGTTATAAGCACTAAATAAGTGAAGCAGTTAAATTAATTATAATATATAAATTAATAAAATAATAATAATAATAAAAGTTAACTTTTGAGATTTTAAATTGGTGTAGGTGTCGAGAGAGTAAGAATAAAAAAAATAATAATTAAAATCAAACCTTATCTACAACGTATGAAGGAGGGACGTGTATGAAATATGGAAATTCCATGAGAGATACGTGTCTAAAAATGGATAGAAAGGAATCTTTTCCTTATGACCAAGACTATTCAAAAAAGCTTATAAATAAGAACCATCAGTAGTTTTTTTTCCTTCAAAGTTCTATTGTCTTTCGCCTACTCTTTCTCAATATATAAATATATATATATTTATTATTATTTACCCTATAATAATAATAAGGTCCTGCTCCGTTTTAAGTGTTTTAACTCCCGATCACCGCTACCCTTTCCGATTGATCTGAGCCCCATAACACATGTCAAGGCTCTGCCTGACTAAGTTCGTTGGGGTTTTGTCTCGTGACATAGGGATAAGGTTGAATGAGGGGTACTATACTTAACACGAGTGCATTATATATTTTTAAATAGCTCAGAAGTTATACCCAATATTCTACCAGGAGACTTTCTAGTTGAACCCTAAAGTTACAAAGTGGGTCTATTCTCTTTTCTCACTATTTTATTCCCTTTTTATTTATGATATAATTATATTCAAAAATGTCCCAAATTGATCCGTAAGTAAAAACCCGGACCCCTGAAACCCCAATCCATATCAAGAATCAAGAAAATCAGATATTTAGTCTTCTCGCGGGCCGCGTAAAGAATAGGCGGAAGGTCACGCGGGCCGCGACAGCTTGTAAGTCTCCGGATATGCATGAAGGCCACGTGTCGTCACACGTGTCGCGACCACCGGTGACTCAGCAACCTCCGATCTGATCCACACTCCCACGCGGGCCGCGTAAAGGTTGGCCGGGAGTTCACGCGGGCCGCGACAAGCCTGAATTTCAGCTATAAATAGCTTGTTGCATGGCCTGTTCTCTGGTGTCGAAACAATTTCATAAAAATGAAGTTATACTGCCATAATTCGAATATTACTCTCAAATTAGTGGGGTGCTGCTACGATACCGGGTATTAACTCGATCGCAGCTACGATTCAATATCCGATTAATTGAAACTATCCGACCGAATGTTTAAGTGCTATCCTTTGTCATTAGTCGTGATTCCGACAGGATGTTTGAGTACCACCCGAACTCGGGGAATACTCTGTCATTCGTTGTGAATCCGATGGATGTTTAAGTGATTGCACTTTTTCATTTATCGTGAGGGTTTTAATCTCGTGAGTTATCATAAATGCTGTATTAGTTAGTTACCGAGTTCATGTGCACTAGGTTACAAGACTAATCAATAGGCTAAGCTCTGCCTGTATAAATCTACAATATCAAGGCTAACCAGTAGGCTAAACTCTGCCCGTATAAATCTGCATGCTTATAATGTGAGTCATTCTCTTTTTATCAAAGTACTTTATAAATTCTTAAATGTTTTAAAGGTTATAATTACAGGGATTAAGTCTTTGTAGTCATCAAATTACAGCCGGTATGTGAGGTTTTGTATACATTACTTGATAAACTTCACCATTGGACAACGAGTTAGCCAAGGGGTGATATGACCAAAGTCACAGACACCATTGGACTCTGAGGTTACCAATGGATGTTCGAGTGACAAATACTGTGGGTAGTTGGTTGATATATGAAAACATTGTAATCGCTCTTAATACTGTAGATTATAACAAATGCGTCGTTTTAAGCAAAATGAATGAACTCACCAGTATTTCCTGCTGACAAAACCTTTTTAAAACGCGTTTCAGGTAATTACAGTAGATTGGAATAAGAGTTGGATACGGCACTGAAGGGCTTCAAGAAGTGGCTTATTTTATTAATTAAATCAAATTAAGAAATATTGTTTTATGTAATTGGGTTTATCTCTTATTAAAGCTACCTTTGTAAAACATGGGTTTATCCCATCTATTTAATAAATAAAATCCGGTGTTTTCTAAACTCTGATATTTTTCCTAACTCACGGTCCTGATGAAATTTCCGCTGCAATATTTTTCAAAAATAATCACCGGTACCACTTGGCTGTTCGCGGCTCCCGATTCCGTCCAGGGTGGGTCGGGGGTCGTGACAGAAGGTGGTATCAGAGCAACTGATTTAAGCCTATAGGTGTTGTGATAATCATACCTAAGCTTATATAAAAGAGTTAGGAGATTGCTATTAACTAGTAGCACACAGGATAGTATTTAGACTTGAACTTAAGAAAAGATGCCTTAGTATAAGCTTCAAGATAAGCTAAGTACTTATGTAAATAAAGTATGATAGGTTTTGATATGCTGTGAGAATAATAACTAGAACGTTGCAAGTATAATAACACTTGACCACCGTTATTTCTTATTTATTTGTACTACTTTCTTCTAAAATATGGTCCGTCAGGTGAATATTAATTTCCTGATTCTTTGTTGAAAGTCATAATGCACTTTCCAAATCATGATTTAAGAAAAATACTATTTATGGGAAATATAAATTTCTTCTCCGGCAAGACTGGGTATGGTGTAGCAGACTCTCCAGCTTGTCCGGATATACTGAAGTTACCTCTCCGGCGAGAACTGGATAAAACGGGGTATATAATATGTCAAACAAGTGACAAGATTTCCCTAAATAGTATCATGACCTGATATCTGACTTGTTTTTGGAAATATGAATCTGTTAAATACATTGACCTTATGAAAGGGTAGGTATAATACATCATGTGAAATATATGATTATATAGATATGTATATCTATAAGGAATTTCAAAAGTCAATTAAGAATAAAGCACAAGCATATGTGTCAATAATAATTCTAAATTTCTTTATCAGGAATCTCTTGCATATATCTATAATTCCGATATCAAACATTACTTCGTTTGATCATCTACCTCGTAACTCATGCAACAAAATAAACCACAGGAACCCTTTAAGTTGGGACGCCATCAAAAGTATAAGAATTACCAATGCGTTACCATATACTATTAACGTAAGTAAGAAGCATATAAAGTTGTGCTAATGCACAAGAAAACACATGAAACTTAAATTATACAGACGTTGAAGTATATCACACACAACTTTCAAGGCAAGACCTTTGGAAAATATGATTGGACACAACAACAATGTTCATCCCAGCAGTGGGAGAACTACTGATAAAAAAGCGGCACTTTGCCACATGATCCTACAAACGACATGAATATCGCTGAGGTACGTTGGAATAAGATTGCACAACCATCGGTGCACAGTCTAATCAGAGTCATAATTATTGGTACTGCAAAATAAGTCACATACCTTTGCAACTCCTCTATTTCATTTTATTCGACATTCCCTGGTAATGTCACTTAACAACGGTTATCACACGAAATTCCAGATAAAGTTCTTATATTTCTTTTTCTGACTTCTGCATATAATAAGTTGACTTTCGTGTTTCTACTTCCTCTAATGGTCATTATACCATGAGGATTTCTTTCATAGTAGTGAATATTGATCAATTTCATTTCTTGGTAAATCCACACATTACACATGCATTGTTTGTTACGCATGTGGTTCGTTTGATTTATGAAGACCACTGGAGGGCTTCATTCCAATTTGTTGTTTTATCAAAACTCAAATATCATTTCGATATACTTGATTTTTGGCACTGTGAACCGCATTATTGCAAAACGATGACTCTTTGATATCGAGTCAATGAATTTCTTGAAAAAACTCAATTTCCTTTGGCATACATGGTTTTTGTTGTGACCATGTCTGAACTTTCTTATTGATACATGAACTCGTTTTGTTTAAACCAAGTTCAATTGCTTGAACTTTCTCGTATTACATATTCATTTCAAAATCCCATATGATGGATTGAAGCTATTATATTCAAAATAGTCCCAACAAGCACTTCAATTGTTTTGAACTATAAAATGCTTGTTTGGTCTTCGATTTCATTGAATCGTTCCTTTAATCATGATCACCTTGTGGTGACGTTTTTACAAATCTGAGGCTTGCGCTAATCTCGTTACACACATCATATACGGATTTAATTATTTATTTAATTATATTAAATCTGCTTCATTGGTTTATCCTATAAAAGCAATCTTAAAACAATCATGTGCTAAGATAATGATACACAAATTCATTTCATATTTCAGTATATCTCTTAATAGTTCTTACAGCATCAATCGAACCTTTCGTGATAATTATTGCTTTATCATCTTCAATCGAAAAACATTATATAAATTTAATTAATTATATATGGAAACTTACATAAGTAATTACCTAATTTACAATATAGTATTACTATATATATAAAAAAAATTTCTTGTTAAACCATTGAGGTGAAGAATTTATATTTTTATATATGTATAAAAATTATGTTTGAGGTATATCTCATTTAAGTTTCTGTTTAGTTATTTATTATTGGTAATTAATATTAGTAATAAATAGTAGTAGTATTAGTATTATTTTTAGGTACTAGGATTATTGTCAAGGGCGGATATTGGGTAGCCTAGCCTTAGTTAGGCATGGACTGATCACCCATGCTTAAACAAGGCAGCACTAACGAATATCCAACCATGATAATGACTAGTTAATGTATATAAATTAAATCATCATGCTTATTTAGTAAATTTTAATTATATGTAAAAATATTTTTATATATATAAAAATATATATACTTTGTACTATAAGGAGAAGACATATTTTCATAAAACAATACAAGAATTAGAGGGACGAATAAAATTATCTAAATAACTGTCTAAGTATTCATGGACAAGACATTTTATACTTATAAGTAATTGTTCATCTTGTTTAATATTCCACAACTATTAAATATTATGTATAAAAATCGACAAAAGAGTTATGCAGATCAGAGACGTAAACCCCTAGAATTTTCATTAAAAGCTTTTAGTTGATTACACGGTGAATTTGTTCGATCACAATAATTATTGAACTATTTCAATCATTACGACATCTTGCGATATCGATATAAACTTATAGCTTGCGCTAATCACAATCATTCGAATCATTCAGAACCACATCTGTCTTTCAACTCATCATAAAAAAAAATCGTCTTAATGCAATTATGTATTAAGACAATAATACTCTAACTCTATTGTCTTTTCATGTATCCTTGCAATTCACTCATCTCAGCACATTGATTTTCTCATATCATAATTCAATATTTGACAAATCATTTTTCATGCTTTTATTTCATTTTGAACCTGTCGATTCTAAGTCTTCATTAGTTGCCAATCAAAGTAAGCTTTCTTTTGACAAAGAATTTTATTGATTCTAAAAGTCTTTCACATTCATTTTAAATTGATCATATATCTTTTGGCTTGAACCTAGTCACTTTGGAAATTTTATCATTTCATCTCATTCATTTGACATCAATTTCTTGAACTAATTCAGTTGAACCATTGAATCCTACTTATTGTACAACTCGTATTCACAAAATATGATATTTTAATTCTGTGTCATCTACCTTAATATTGTTTTTATTGACTAAAATATGACATAAGTCTAAAAGAAATATCGTAACCCAAATCTCGAGGACGAAATTTAAAACAAGGTGGGGAGGATGTAACATTCCTATTTTTATATAAGAATTATAGGTTTGGTTAAATTTATTAACTACTAGTAACTAGTTTATTTTTAATATAAATATTCAACCTAAATAGTTTTAAACACTATTTTATATAGTTGGTTGAAATATTATATCGGCCTGTATATAGGTGACCTTTCTAAATAAAATAAAAGTATACAAAAACTTATATTATTAGACAGGTATATTACGGGTAATTCGACTGTTAGAAATATGAAGTACCTAGACGGGACCAGCAACCGTTTAATAATTAAATTATAAAAATACATTACATTTGAACCTACTTCGTTTTTAATAAAACTTGGTTAAAAATGTAGACAAAAATATTCTCGTTCAAATGACATATTCATTGTTTTATAAACATCATATTTTAGAAGTTATAAGCACTAAATAAGTGAAGCAGTTAAATTAATTATTATATATAAATTAATAAAATAATAATAATAATAATAATAATAAAAGTTAACTTTTGAGATTTTAAATTGGTGTAGGTGTCGAGAGAATAAGATAAAAAAAAAAAATAATAATTAAAATCAAACCTTATCTACAAAGTATGAAGGAGGGACGTGTATGAAATATGGAAATTCCATGAGAGATACGTGTCTAAAAATGGAAAGAAAGGAATCTTTTCCTTATGACCAAGACTCTTCGAAAAACCTTATAAATAAGAACCATCAGTAGTTTTTTTTCCTTCAAAGTTCTATTGTCTTTCGCCTACTCTTTCTCAATATATAAATATATATATATATATATATATATACATATATATATTATTTACCCTATAATAATAATAAGGTCCTGCTCCGTTTTAAGTGTTTTAACTCCCGATCACCGCTACCCTTTCCAATTGATCTGAGCCCCATAACACATGTCAAGGCTCTGCCTGACTAAGTTCGTTGGGGTTCTGTCTCGTGACATAGGGATAAGGTTGAATGAGGGGTACTATACTTAACACGAGTGCATTATATATTTTTAACTAGCTCAGAAGTTATACCCAATATTCTACCAGGAGACTTTCTAGTTGAACCCTAAAGTTACAAAGTGGGTCCATTCTCTTTTCTCACTATTTTATTCCCTTTTTCTTTATGATATAATTATATTAAAAAATGTCCCAAATTGATCTGTAA
>JARYGA010025180.1:0-88775 GCA_030545235.1 Helianthus tuberosus | reverse complement strand
TGAAAAAGATGAGCAATTTAGAACAAGAGATCTTGAGTTCACAAAAATTGAAAAGATTTTCAAAGAAAAATGCAAAGAAATGCTAGAAAAAGAAAAAGTTTTTAAAGAAAATGATGAAAAACTTTCAGAAAAATGTAACAAATTAGAAAAGGAAAATGAAGTTTTGAAAGAGAATGTTTTGAAAATGACAAATGAATGTGAACAAAAAGAAATTGCTTGTCAAGAAATGAAAAAGGAATATAACTCAATGAAATTATCATATCACATTACAAAAGAGTCATATGATAAAATAAAAGATGAAATGAAATATGCTCAATCTAGAATGAATTATATGTCTGAAACAACCAAAGAGCTTAAACGAATGTATTCTATAAAACAAGATGTTGTTAATTCCTATATTGAGGATGTTGCTAAGTTAAAGCGACAGATTGCTGATTTAGAACAGGATAACAACAAATTAAAGAGTTATCGCGTGTCGTCATATGTGCTTGAACGAATTTTCAATATAAAACCGGGTGAGGGTGAGTCTGAGCAGAACAAGAAAGGTATTGGCTCAGAGTTTCATCAAGTTCCACCACCGGGAAAATTTGCATTTTATGATGAGGAAAAGGTCGAAAAAGCTTTCAACATGGTAGACCAATTGCCAGACAACATTGACATAACCTATTCCAAATCTGATGAGTCTCATGATTCAGAGGTGGTAGGTAAAGTCGTTGAAAGTGTGTTGAAAGAAGAGTCAGTTGATACAGGTAAATCTGAATCACAAGATGAAGATGAAGGAAATCTTCATGATGGTTATCTAAAAAACACAAAATCCGAGAAAAATTTGAATGATGATTCAAAAGGATTGGTTTATACCATGATTGGATCGGACAAATTATTCTTAGATGTTGTATTCCCGATTCAGAATGTGATTTCAGAAAAGGTTGATAAAGTTTTCAAAATGGTTGAGATTGAGAAGTCTAAGATTTCAAAGTTTGTTGATAAGAGTCATAGAGGTTCCTATAACAAACCTGGTTTCAAAAAGAAGAACATGAAGGCTGGGTTGGGTTATAAGAAGAAACGGAATCGAAACAAAAATGAAATGCCAAATTATCAGGAAAAAAATGAGTTTTGTTCAAGGAGACAATTTAGAAAAAGAAAAAGAACTTAAAATGAGACAGTCTAATGATGAGTTCTTTGCTAAAAAGAAAAAGCAACAACCACAGGTCAAAGATGTGTCCATGAGAACATGTTTCAAATGTGATCAAAAAGGACATCTTGCACGCAAGTGTCCTAATCTAAAACCTGTGGATGTTGACAAAAAGAAGATTGATGCTGAGAAACAAAAATCTGAGAATGTGAGACAAAGATCAACCAGATTTGACTCAAAACAAACTTGGAGGTACAACACAAACAAGTTTGCTTCGAATCAAAACTGGAAATCAGACCCGAACAGGTTTGATTCTAAACAGACTTGGAATTCTCACACACCCAGATTCAGAACAACTCAAAGTTAGAAAACAACAGTTGATATATCAAAACCTCAAGAGTTTTGGAAACCAAAAGTTGTTGATCAAAAACAATATGTTCAAAAAGATTCACATTTTTACAAAAGAGGTACTCCGAAGGGTCAAACATGGAGTGTTAAGAAACATGTTGAATTGGTAAAAGATGTGAAAGTTGAAGTTAAATTTTAGAAAGTTTTTGTGAAAAATGACAAAGAATTTCCAGCATTGAATGAAAATTATTGTGTTAAAATGCCTAAGGTTCAACAGACCTGGGCTAAATTGTTCAAGTAATTCAGTTAGTTGAATGTGTAGGTGCTCAACAATTCTGAAGATTGTAAAATTGGAACTTGGAGTAGCCTGGCACAACGAGAGGAGGCTGCTGCTAGATCCTGTGTTGGTTGAAGCAGGAAGTTTATTTTCATTCTGTAAATAAATAAACAATATTTTCAAAAACCCTAAAAATTGAAAAATTTGTAAAACCAAAAATATGTTTGTTTTTAGTTTCTGTCAAATAATTGAAAATTACAAAAATATGTGTTGACTGAATACGCCGAAACCCTCACGGCTGAACAAACATGATTACTTTCATCAGATTGAAAAACGGTTTTCAAACTGTAAAAATCAATGGGTTGTAAATCATGGGGGTGTTATATTTTCTGCAAAACAGAGCATGAGATGCAGAAAATGGATGGCGAGACAAAGCTATCAGTATTGGTTGTCAAATTTTCTTTAAATGGTTTTGCATTTTAGGGGGAGTAATGTTGTTAGAAAATACAAAAACATTTGAAAATTTGAAAAAAGTCAAAAACATGATAAAATTCAAAAATTGAGTTTTTGTGTAAAAAGAGGAAATGATGGTACATCAGTAGACAGTTATAGTATGCTAAAGAAATGGAAAGTTTAAATGTGTTAAACGATCTCACTGATGATATGCCGATAGGTTTTCATACATTTAGTAAACTTTTTCGGGATATAAACCTAAATTCAAACTTACTTATTTCGTGGGGAACACTACTTGGATATATAGGTAACCCCTGAAATCTCGTTTGAAAGGTTCCTTTTTCTGATATACTAGGTTTTTATACTCAGTGATATCTGGGGTATTATTCCGGGACTTCTGCTGAATGGAACTTCTGACCTAGTCCTCGAATAATACTTTTCGCAATGCTTGAAACATAGCATCACCCTTAGCATATATGATAAGACAATAAAATTGCTTAGCAATGCTGTTGTAAAAAAGATCCTCTTAAGTGGACACACCCAAGTTGAGTCATGATCTCTCTGTTGAACGGTAGTTCTGACCTGAGCTCTCATGATTCTTCATAAATTATTAACCCCTTACAGATATCATTTGTGTTATAATTACCTGTAAGACTGAATATTGGGATCTGGATACGGGAGTATATTCAAGAGGTGGGACACATGAATGAGTTTAAGTTCCTAAAATACCTAATTCGTATCCTGAATCAGTTGAAGTTTGTGTGAAAATTTAAGTGGACAAGTATATCGACAATCTAAGTGAATTGTTTAATTCTTATTGTGTAACTAAGCTCAACGGTACTTGTGATTTGTCAAAAACTGATATGATCCTCTGACGCATACTCAAACAAAAATATTGTCTGTAAATATGTTTGTACATATTTTTTTACTGCTTTATATTTTCAGAAAATACAAAAAGATTTTGATTTCTGCTTTATTTTTGACAACCGATATTTGAAATGCTGAGTTTCAAAATCTAAGTAAGCTGATTGTGTTTCTGAAAATAAAACAAGTTCATTAATTTGAAACTTGATTTAAAATCAAAAATTAAAAAAAAAACAGTTTGTGATATCTCCAAGGTCATTAACTTGAACTTGGATGATAAACTGTGAGGGAGTTGGATTCTTTAATGCTGCTAGATCAATGAAGTTTGTTGATAGGGGGAGTGGATTAGAGATTGATTGATAACATGAAAACATTGTATTTATAGATGTTTGAGTGTTTGCAGATATTCCAGACTACGATCCTGAGAGCAGAGTCTAAGGGGGAGTCTGAAGACAAGCTTGAAGCAAGAGGAGCTTGTAGATGGAAAGCTAGGTTTCGATCCCAAAGCACGGAAGCTTGACAAAAGGGGGAGCCTGAAGCTGATAGAAGAGAAATATTGATGGATGCTTATAATGTTACAACTTGAATGAGAAGGAAGAATGGTCAAGACTGAAGATGTGTCATACTAAAGACTAGACACTGAAGACTTCGTCAATATCCGAGGGGGAGTCTGTTAGTGCATTACGTCTATTGACTTCATGTTGTATCATGTAATAGGTTAGGATAGGTTTATCAGTGCCCGAGGTTTGAAAAACAGTTTGTTAAGTTTAAGATGCTGATTCCGCTCGTAATGACACAGGGTCATTTGGAGCGAAATCAGAATGTTCTGATTCCACCCGAAATGACACCATGTCATTTGGAGTGGAATCAGCACTAGTATATATAGGGCATGTGTTGATTCATTCGGCACGCGACCTTCAGATCTGTAACGAGGTGCTGCCAAAATTTGTCCAGGTTGTAATCTTTGCTAAATCAATCAAAGTAACAGATTAAAGAGTATAAAGCTGTTATCAAGTCCCGTTTACTGATTCCGCCTTTAAACCGGATTTAAAACTCTTCTGAACGACTCAGTCGGGTCCAACAACGATCCAACAAACGACGACTTTGTCGTATACTGTGATGCATCCAATCTAGGCCTTGGCTGCGTTCTTATGCAAAGAAACAAAGTCATAGCTTATGCGTCAAGACGGTTGAAAGTACACGAGAAAAACTACACCACTCATGATCTTGAGTTAGGCGCTGTAGTTTTTGCTCTCAAAATCTGGAGACACTACTTTTACGGTACAAAGTGTGTAGTGTTTACTAACCACAAAAGTCTCCAGCATATTTTCAATCAGAAAGAACTAAACATGAGGCAACGACGTTGGGTTGAACTTCTAAACGACTACGATTGCGAAATTCGCTACCATCCTGGTAAGGCGAATGTTGTGGCTGATGCACTGAGTCGTAAGGAACGTGTCAAACTTCACTGTGTCCAAGTTCGATCTGACATTCAAACCCGCATTTCTCAGGCTCAACATACTTGTGTTACACAAGGCTTGATGGGTAAGGAATTACCATATCATCTTAAACCTGAGCTTGAACTGAAGGACTTTGGGTTGTTTTATTTCATGGGCCGTTTGTGGGTCCCAAGTCAAGACAATCTTCGCACCTTGCTAATGGATGAAGCTCATAAGTCTCGTTATTCTATTCATTCTGGTGTAGATAAAATGTATAAGGATCTTCGAACCCAGTATTGGTGGCCGGGTATGAAGAAAGACATTGCCTTATATGTTTCCAAATGCCTTAGTTGTCTTACGGTTAAGGAAGAACATCAACATCCCTCTAGACCATTGGAGCAACCAGAGATTCCAGTTTGGAAACGGAAAAACATTGCTATGTATCTCATTACCAAGCTGCCTCGTACTAAAAGAGGTCATGACGCCATTTGGGTAGTCGTTGATCGTCTAACGAAGTCAGCACATTTCTTGCCGATCCGTGAGGATCTATCTGCTGACAAGCTTGCTAAAATCTATGTGGATGAGATTGTATCCCGACATGGTGTTCCTTTGAACATTATATCTGACAGAGATGCTCGATTCTCGTCTCACTTTTGGAGAACCATGCAATCTGCCATGGGAACCCAACTTAATTTGAGCACAGCATATCATCTGCAAACGGATGGTCAATCTGAGAGAACAATCCAGACACTGGAGGATATGCTTAGAGCTTGTGTGATTGATTTTGGTGGTAGTTGGGATTCGCATCTACCGTTGATCGAATTCTCCTACAATAATAGTTATCACTCTAGCATCAACATGGCTCCTTTCAAAGCTTTATATGATCGAAAATGTCGTTCACCAGTCTGCTGGAATGAGATAGGTGAAGCTCAGCTTACTGGACCTGAACTCATTCTAGAAACTACAGATAAGGTCAAGAAGATTCGTGATAACCTTCAGACAGCTAGAAGCCGTCAAAAGAGTTATGCGGATCGACGACGCAAGCCCTTAGAATTTCAAGTCGGTGATCACGTCCTACTCAAAGTACCCCCTTGGAAAGGAGTGATCCAATTTGCAAAGAAAGGAAAACTTGCACCACGCTATGTTGGACCATTCAAGATCGTTGAAAAAATCGGAAAAGTAGCCTACAGACTTGAGCTACCTCCTGAACTTGGAAATGTTCATCCAACTTTCCACGTGTCCAATCTGAAAAAGTGTTTAGCTGATGAGAACCTCCACATACCATTTGATGAAATTCGTGTTGATAGCACGATGCACTTCGTTGAGAAACCTGTGGAAATCATGGACCGTGAAGTCAAAAAGCTCAAACGCAAGCGCATACCCATTGTCAAAGTTTGCTGGGAATCTAAACGTGGCCCAGAATTTAATTGGGAACGTGAAGATCAGATGAAGGCGAAATATCCGCATCTATTCTCACAAGTTTCGTCTAAATAAATTTTGGGACGAAATTTCCTAAAGTAGGGGAGACTGTGACATTTGTGCTTGTGTAATCATTGTACAACTCTAAACAATCCAATATTAATAAAATAATGTGTTTTGATCCCAATATTTGTTAATTTATGTTTAACATTTCGCACGTTTTGATTTTTAATCGATTTTAAACTCTATATCGCTTTCTGGGAAGTTATACGCAAACTGATGCGTAAACATAATCAGTTTAACGCGAAAAACACTCCAGAATAGCAACATAATCTTAACATACCTTAAATAACCTTTACATAACTTAGAAATAAGTTTTAAAGGGTTTGGTATGGCAAACTCAAGTTTATTCGCTCACAGGGACTATTTGCGTCAAACTGCAAAAGTCTGCCATTTCGTATGGCAACGTACATTCCGAAATATGACCATAATCTAATAATACCATAAATTACCTAAACATAGCTTAGATATAAGCTTTGATAGGTTCAGTGTACGAAAATATGCTTATTTGATCTTTCAGGGACTAAAAGTGTCAAAAACGGCGTAAGTTTACATTTGCGCGCATATCTTACGTCCTGACCACATCTTGTGACAACTGTGTTCCGTAATCGATTTACGATGTAAAAAAATGATGATTTTTAATAAAACAATGTGTTTTGGTGTTATTATATGTGTAATTGTGTTTAGTGATTTTACAATTCGATTCGATTCCAATTACAAGCTTTAAATCGCGTTCTGGAAGGTTATACGCAAACTGGTGCGTAAACGCCATCAGTATAATGCAACAAACACTCCGGAATAGTGACATAGTCTTAACATACCTTAAATAACCTCCACATAACTTAGAAATAAGTTTTGAATGGTTTGGTGTGTCGAAATCAACTTTGTTCGATCACAGGGACTATTTGTGTCAAACTGCGAAAGTATGCCGATTTGTATAGTAACGAACATTCTGGAACTTGATCATAAGTTAAACATACCCTAAATAACCTTTACATAGCTTAGAAATAGGCTTTGAGGGGTTCGATATGCTAAAATAAACTTTTGGGTCATTCAGGGACTAAAAGCGTAAAAAAGTGCACAAGTTTGCATTTTCGCGCATAACTTACGTTTTGAATACATCTGGACATCCAAAAATTTATGTAAGCATTAAAATATTTTATTTTAGTGTCTGGCATAAGAAAATTCCATTCGTCGCTTAATTTGGACCGTTTTTGCGTCCGTTAAGACTTCTGTCGTAATTAACCGAACAACGCAATCGTACGGCCAAACGAACTGACATCCGTGATGTTTTCAAGCATATTTCATGTTCCCTATGTCTTAACATCATTGTGGAGCTTGAAATTGGGTTTGACGGGTGTTAGAAGTGCCGTTACGCAACGAAACAAGGTGCAGGGACCAAAACTGTCATTTCAGCAAAGATGATGGCTTACGGACCGTAAGCCATCACCCTTACGGTCCATAAGGACCTCCCAGATGATCAAAAGCTTCTAAACAGCCTGTTAACAGCTGTTAAGCACTTCTAATCCCAATTGCACTTGGCTCTTCCTGATGAAGGGGGGCCAATTTGATGTACCATAGCATTTCAACAAGTGTAGGGATGTAATTAAAGCCCGGATTACGAGAAACGATCCTAATGGTTGTCTATTTACTATAAATACCCACCTTAGTTTTCACTTCTTCCTCACAAATCTGATCAAAAGTGCTCTAAGTTGAAGCCCTTGCTTCATACCTGAGTTATTTGGATCGAGATTAGCTTGCGGGGACCCGTTGTAAGTGTTCCTTCGTTCTTTTATTCGTTTTAGCATTAAAGTCAAACTGCGTTTGACTTTCTGCATTGACCAATTTATGGTCAATGTGAAGTTCGTTTGAACTTCATAACGTGAGTGTAATCGCGATGGTTATAGCCCCTTGTGACTATACCTACTGATTACCACGTTATCTAGGCTCAGTGACGAGTCGTAGTTTCGGCCAAAATACGCATTTACGCGTATTTTGTAATCAAACTACTTGTGGGTATCAAAAACGTTTGTTTTGATACCAAACTTGTTTTCTAACTTAGGTAAGCATGTTTTAACATGCTTAGCTCGTCACTTTTTAGTTTAGTGCTTGTGTAGTGTCCTAAGTCAAGCGGACTAAACACCCGCTTAGACTTTCGAACACGACCCGTTTAGTCGATCATTAGGATCCGACCAAACATGGTTAGTGACCATAGTAGTATAGGGAATAACCTTCCGAGGTTATACCTTATGGTCACCTAGTTTAGGTAGTTGTATGATAAGTAGTTTATATGCCTTAGGTAAATTTCCAGAATACCCTTTTCATGTATAATTGGTAATTTAGCATATGTAACCTAAACTTTTGTCACATAACTGATTATACAACATGATTAGACTTGTATAGGCATATAATACTTGTCATAGGACTAGTTAGACGTCTCGAACGCGCTTTACGCGCACGACGCGTTAAAGAAGCGTAAGCTACCTTAATGGGTCGCGATGGGTCGAAAGCACTTAGGTCAGGTTTCATTTAGAATGTAGGCTTTGTTAAACCATATCACATGAGTTCCAACACTCATTTGGTTTACAAAAACCTCATTCTGTCCGATCTTCCGATTTAGGCGTGTATTGTTTGACTAGTGATTCGATTACTAGGTGCTACTTGATTTCTCTGGTTTACTCGAGTTTGTTGAAGTACTATTGATTGAAGATACCTTGCACTACATGTGAGTACATAGTTCCCCTATTTTACTATTTTCAATTGTTTTGGGGTGATTCATATGTACAAATGTTTTCAAGGTTTAAACGATGATTTCAAAAACGAATAGAACGATTTATACTAAACTAATAACGATTTCGATAATGTGAACGAACTTGTTGGTTGTAGTTACATAACAAATGACATTCATTGGCATTGATCAAGCCGACCAGTATTAGGTTATGGTACCAAAGGATCTGACAAATCCCATTATTTCACTATACCCATGGTTATGTATGGGTGTTGTGGGTAACGACTGAATCTGATGATTGTTAACTTACCCTTTGGAGGTTTGTTAATGCAAGAATGAGTTGAACGATGAACGAGTCACAAAGGTTTGAATGTTATTAGCGAGGCGACTATATATAAGTTTCAAAATTAAAACAAGAACGATTTGAACGATTGAACAATTTGAACGATTGAACGATTTGAACGATTTAAATGAGTAAACGATTTGGAAACAATGTTAAACGATTTGGGGTAAACGATAGTGAAACGATGTCATACAACGATGTTTTCGAAACAATATACGAGTTTTATTTACAAGTTATTACGAGATGTTTTACAATTTGCCTTACTAAAACTAATGTTTTTGGGTTAAGAATCATGGCTACAAGGATTTCTAAACCATAACCACCTTGATTTGAGTTGGTTAATTTAGTTGCAATATAATACTCTTTTCAAAACAAGGTTTTTAATAAAGTATTGCAACATTTAAAATAGCCATGAATCCGACACTCCTATAAAACCTATGTACTCGCCAGCATTTCTTTGCTGACTTTGTTTTCACATATGTTTCAGGGATTGATGCTTGATGATGATTTCTAGGATGCATGAGTCAGATAGGATCTGGACGAGGCCTTAGTGACATAATAACAATATTAGTCGATATGTAACTTGTTTGTTCTATGTTAAGACAATGTTAATGTTTAATATTCAATAAAATGAAACACTTTTATATCCATGGTTATGAAACGATAATTCTGTTGCAACACGCCCCGACGTTTTCCGCCGCGCTTTGTTGTTTTACGCGGTCGGGGTGTGACAGAAGAGTTGGTATCAGAGCCAATGGTTATAGGGAATTAGGTTATTAGTAATGCTTTGACCTAGACTATAACTTTTAGGACCCCAACGCAAGTAAACTTTGCGTTTAGATTTTTTCTTAAAACAAAATCGCCACCTACCCTTAGGTGATAACCACAATGAGAACACAAGTTCGAATCCGCTTCGAAAATTAATCATCCGTTCTAGGATGATTGATTACTAGGTTTTGAACCCTTTGTTGTAAGGTTTTGAACCCTTTAAGTTTTCAAAATCTCGTCAAAGTTTGGGTCTAAATAATGTGAACACGTGCAAACTGGAAGAGTGAATGCCTGTACCCTGGGTTTTCTGTCTAAGGCTAGAGTGTTCGTACAAATCCACATAATCGGACCAGTCACTCTTACCTGGGAACTCTTGGGGTGAGTGTTCACTTATAGGCGAGCATGTCTTCGTGATACATTATTGTTGACCGGTTTACTTTGATTAGTCACAGTGTGTCGTTTGTTTGTTCGAGGTAACAAACAAATGATTGCCTCTCTTGTGTTTTGTCGATACCTCTTTTACTTTTCCTACTTTTCAACCTCACTCGACTCTCTTGTTTCCTTGATTAGACAATGCCTCCTCGACGTGAAGCACAATCTTTCACTATTGAAGAAATCGCAGCCCTGGTCTCTCAGCAAGTGGCTGCTGTGCTTACCGGCGTTGTGACCCAAGTCCACGAGATATTCAAAAACAATAATAACAACAACAATGCGTCGTGTAATTTCAGGAACTTCAATTCTGTGAAGCCACTTAAGTTTTCTGGGTCGCAAGGAGCAACTGTGCTCCTGCAGTGGTTTGAGAGTATCGAGAGCACATTCAGACATGTGCAGTGTCCGAATGCGCGTAAGGTTGAATTTGCTTCGAGCGTGTTTGAGAAGCGAGAGCTTACTTGGTGGAATGGCATTGTGCGCGATAGGGGTGCCGAAGTGGCATTGTCACAAACATGGGAAGAGCTTCGGGCTCTCATGATGAAGGAGTTTTGTCCCCGTCACGAAGTTCGGGCTTTGGAGCGAGAGTTTGACGATTTAAAGCAAGATGGGGCTGAACACCGTGCTTACACGAATCGTTTCGAGGAACTTAGTCTATTGTGTCCCACCATGGTTACCCCTCTGGAGAAAGCAATCGAGATGTATATCGATGGGTTACCCGATTCTATTCTGGAGATTGTGACCTGGTGTTAATCCTCCTACCCTTCGCCAAGCAATCGAGTTGTCTGCTACCCTGACTGAGACTCAAGTCAGGAAGGGTAAACTCACCCGCAAGGGTGATAAAAAGAAGGCGGCTGATTCAGAGAAAGACACGAAAAAGGGTAAGGGTAAGGAAGGTGAGTCATCGAAGAAGTCGAGGAAGCAAAAGGGTGCCCAGAATTTTGCTATTACAGCACAGACTGCTTAGAACCCGCAGAACCCACCGGCTTAGCCACCTGCAAAGAAAGTGTATGCTGGTACCGCACCTCATTGTGCTCGTTGCAACGGTCATCACGTTGCACAACAAGCTTACAGGCAATGCACGACGTGTGGTAGACTTGGGCATTTGGCCAATGTTTGTCGTTTTGGACAGAATCAAATTGCTCAGGTTCCAGCTCCGGGTCAGGGGAATGCTTTGAGATTCCCACCGGGTTCATGTTTTAATTGTTGAGAGTATGGTCATTTCCGCAACAACTGTCCGAGACTGGTGAATGCAAACGCGAATGCTAACGCGAACCCGAATGCGAACGTCAACGTTAATGTGAATCCCGCTCGTGGGCGAGCGTACAATTTGAATGCAATCGAAGCGAGGGCTAACAACGAGGTTGTCAACGGTACGTTTCTTGTTAACAATCGACTTGCATTTATTCTTTTTGATTCTGGTGCCGATAGAAGTTTTGTGCCATTATCATTTGAGCCTTTGCTTGCGATACCTAGAACTAAACTGAGGAAACCCTTATCTGTTGAAGTTGCCACTGGTAAACCTCTTGTTCTCGATTCTATTATTCATAATTGTCAGTTGAACCTTGATAACCATCTTTTTCCTATTGACCTCACACCGATGCAACTTGGGAGTTTCGATATTATCGTTGGAATGGATTGGCTAACCAAACACCATGCTGAGGTGATTTGTTTCGATAAAATAGTTCGTATTCCTCTGTCTTCTGGCGATGTTCTGGAGATTCGTGGCGAGAAGCCATCTGGCGGTTTGAAGCTTATGTCGTGTACAAAAGCCCAAGGTTATTTGAGAAAAGGATATGTTGCTTTTCTAGCACATGTCACCAAGGAGAAAGACAAGAGCAAGAGTATTCAGGATATTCCGATTGTTCGGGATTATCCGGAGGTGTTTCCTGATGAACTGCCTGGTTTGCCTCCAGTTCGTCAAGTCGAGTTTCATATTGACCTTGTGCCCAATGCCAACCCGATTGCAAAAGCACCTTATCGTCTTGCACCGGCGGAGATGCAAGAGTTATCAAAACAGCTTCAAGAGTTATCTGATAAAGGATTCATCAGACCGAGCTTTTCACCTTGGGGAGCTCTTGTCCTCTTCGTGAAAAAGAAAGATGGATCTTTTCGAATGTGTATCAATTATCGTGAGCTTAATAAGCTCACCATCAAGAATCGATATCCCCTACCTCGAATTGATGACCTCTTCGACCAGCTGCAGGGTGCTTCATGCTTTTCCAAGATCGATTTGCATTCTAGTATCATCAACTTCGTGTTCTCAAAGAAGATATTCCCAAAAATGCTTTCCGCACAAGATATGGGCATTACGAGTTCACTTTCATGCCTTTTGGTTTGACAAATGCTCCAGCTATCTTTATGGACTTAATGAATAGGGTCTGCAAGCCTTATTTGGATCAGTTCGTCATTGTTTTTATTGATGACATCTTGATTTATTCAAAGTCTCGAGCCGAGCACGAACAACACCTTCGCTTAACATTGGAACTTCTAAAAAAGGAACAACTTTTTGCTAAATTCTCCAAGTGTGAATTCTGGCTTAAGGAAGTTCAATTCTTGGGACATATAGTCAATGAGCAGGGTATTCATGTGGATCCATCCAAGATTGCTACTATTAAGGACTGGAGTACACCGATGACGCCTACAGAGATTCGATCTTTCCTTGGTCTTGCTGGTTATTATCGTCGTTTCATTTCAAATTTCTCAAAGATTGTGGTTCCACTCACTGCTTTGACTCAGAAGAATAAGCCTTTTGAGTGGGGACCCAAGCAAGAAGAAGCGTTCCAAACGCTGAAGCAGAGGTTATGTGATGCTCCTGTTCTATCTCTGCCCGAAGGAAGCGATGATTTCGTTGTCTATTGCGATGCGTCCAACTTAGGCCTTGGTTGCGTCCTTATGCAATGAGGTAAGGTTATTGCATATGCATCTAGACAACTGAAAATTCACGAGAAGAACTACATGACTCATGACCTTGAGTTAGGAGCTGTGATTTTCGCGCTTAAAATCTGGAGACACTACCTCTATGGAACGAAGTGTGTGGTTTTCACAGACCACAAAAGTCTCCAGCATATTCTTAATCAGAAAGAGCTGAACATGAGGCAATGACGTTGGGTTGAACTCTTAAACGATTATGACTGCGAGATTCGCTACCACCATGGTAAGGCGAATGTTGTAGCCGACGCGCTTAGTCGAAAAGAACGAGTCAAGCTTCATTCTGTTCGAACTCTATCTGATCTTCAGTCTCGTGTCCTTCAAGCTCAGCAATTTTGTGTTTCGCAAAATTTGATAAGTAATGAATTACCACATCAGCTTGAGCTTAAACTCGAAATGAAGGATGATGGTTTACTCTATTTCATGGATCGTTTGTGGATTCCGAAACAAGACGATCTTCGCACTTTAGTGATGGACGAATCACATAAGTCTCAATATTCTATCCATCCTGGTGCTGATAAAATGTAGAAGGATCTTCGTACTAAGGTCTGGTGGCCTGGTATGAAGAAAGATGTTGCCTTGTATTTGTCGAAATGCCTAACTTGTCTCAAAGTCAAAGCTGAACATCAACGACCATCTGGTTTGCTTGTACAACCAGAGATACCAGTTTGGAAGTGAGAGAACATTGCAATGGATCTCATCACTACGTTACCGTGTATGTTTAAAGGTCATGATGCTATTTGGGTTGTTGTTGATCGCTTAACGAAATCTGCTCACTTCTTACCAATCCGTGAGGATTTCTCTGCTGAAAAGCTTGCCAAGATCTATGTAGACGAGATTGTATCACGACATGGTGTTCCTTTATATATCATCTCTGATCGAGATGCTCGATTTTCATCTCATTTTTAGAAGGCCATGCAATCTGCTTTGGGAACCCAACTGAATCTAAGCACTGCTTATAATCCCCAAACAGATGGCCAATCTGAGAGAACGATTCAAACTTTGGAGGATATGCTTTAGAGCATGCGTGATAGACTTTGGTGGTAATTGGGACTCTCATCTGTCGTTGATCGAGTTCTCTTACAACAATAGTTATCATACTAGCATTAATATGGCGCCATTCGAAGCTCTCTACGGTCGAAAATGTCGTTCACCTGTCTGTTGGAACGAGACCGGTGAAGCTCAGCTTACTGGACCTGAGCTCGTTCTGAAAACAACAGACAAAATCAAGAAAATCCGCGATAATCTTGTGACAACTCGAAATCGTCAAAAGAGATATGCGGATTTGGGATGTAAGCCCATAGAATTTCAAGTCGGAGATCGTGTCCTACTCAAGGTTTCACCTTGGAAGGGAGTCGTGAGATTTGGAAAGAAAGGAAAAGTTGCACCTCGATATGTGGGACCATTTAAGATTGTGGAAAGAATTGGAAAGGTTGCCTATCGACTAGAGCTACCTCCAGAGCTTGGAAATATTCACCCGACTTTTCACATGTCCAATCTACGAAAGTGTTTGGCTGACGCTGATCTACACATTCCTCTCGACTAGATTCCAATTGATGAAACAATGCACTTTGTCGAGAAACCGGTGGAGATAGTGGAACGTACATACAAACAGTTGAAGAACAAACAGATTCATTTGGTCAAAGTTCGCTGGGAATCCAAACGTGGCCCAGAGTTCACTTGGGAACGTGAGGACTAGATGAAGACGAAATATCCGCATTTGTTTTCACAAACTTCCTCTAGTTAAAATTTCGGGATGAAATTTCCTGAAGTAGGGGAGACTGTGACAACTGTGTTCTGTAATCGATTTACGATGTAAAACAATGATGATTTTTAATAAAACAATGTGTTTTGGTTTTATTATATGTGTAATTGTGTTTAGTGATTTTACAATTCGATTCGATTCGATTCCAATTACAAGCTTTAAATCGCGTCCTGGAAGGTTATACGCAAACTGGTGCGTAAACGCAGTCAGTATAATGCAAAAAACACTCCGGAATAGTGACTTAGGCTTAACATACCTTAAATAACCTCCATATAACTTAGAAATAAGTTTTGAATGGTTTGGTGTGTCGAAATCAACTTTGTTCGATCTTAGGGACTATTTGTGTCAAACTGTGAAACTATGCCGATTTGTATAGTAACGAACATTCCGGAACTTGATCATAAGTTAAACATACCCTAAATAACCTTTACATAGCTTAGAAATAGGCTTTGAGGGGTTCGGTATGCTAAAATAAACTTTTGGGTCATTCAGGGACTAAAAGCGTCAAAAAGTGCACAAGTTTGCATTTTCGCGCATAACTTACGTTCTGAATACATCCGGACCTCCAAAAATTTATGTAAGCATTAAAATATTTTATTTTAGTGTCTGGCATAAGAAAATTCCATTTGTCGCTTAATTTGGACCGTTTTTGCGTCCGTTACGACTTCCGTCGTAATTAACCGAACAACGCAATCGTACGGCCAAACGAACCGACATCCATGATGTTTTCATGCATATTTCATGTTCCCTATGTCTTAACATCATTGTGGAGCTTGAAATTGGGTTTGACGGGTGTTAGAAGTGCCGTTACGCAACGAAACAAGGTGCAGGGACCAAAACTGTCATTTCAGCAAAGATGATGGCTTACGGACCGTAAGCCATCACCCTTACGGTCCGTAAGGACCTCCCAAATGTTCAAAAGCTTCTAAACAGCCTGTTTACAGCTGTTAAGAACTTCTAATCCCAATTGCACTTGGCTCTTCCTGATGATGGGGGGCCAATTTAATGTACCATAGCATTTCAACAAGTGTAGGGATGTGATTAAAGCCCGGATTACGAGAAACGATGCTAACGGTTGTCCATTTACTATAAATACCCACCTTAGTTTTCACTTCTTCCTCACAAATCTGATCAAAACTGCTCTAAGTTGAAGCCCTTGCTTCATACCTGAGTTATTTGGATCGAGATTAGCTTGCGGGGACCCGTTGTAAGTGTTCCTTCGTTCTTTTATTCGTTTTAGCATTAAAGTCAATCTGCGTTTGACTTTCTGCATTGACCAGTTTATGGTCAATGTGAAGTTCGTTTGAACTTCATAACGTGAGTGTAATCGCGATGGTTATAGCCCCTTGTGACTATACCTACTGATTACCACGTTATCTAGGCTCAGTGACGAGTCGTAGTTTCGGCCAAAATACGCATTTACGCTTATTTTGTAACCAAACTACTTGTGGGTATCAAAACCGTTTGTTTTGATACCAAACTTGTTTTCTAACTTAGTTAAGCATGTTTTAACATGCTTAGCTCGTCACTTTTTAGTTTAGTGCTTGTGTAGTGTGATGTGCGTGAATTATATATATATTTTTATGAAGATATTTGTTCACACAAATTTAGTTTTAAAATGGTTTTTCACCTAAAAACTAACTACACACACAAAAGGGCAAGTGTACCCGTCGGGTGGTAATATAGCTAATCGGCAAGAACCGGATATCAATTCGTGGATGCGGTGTCTCGATACTAAACTTTTGCTACTTTAAAGCCTTTTCAAATGATTGGGTTGATTTTTCTAACTTAGCATGCAAATAAATAAACTACTAAAAATTCTAACAAAGAACAATATCTAAGAAAGGGTTGCCTAAACTAAGTATCCACTAACTCACATGTAACAACAAAGGGGAAGGAGGTTGTGATGATGCAAGCTCTAAAATTAACTAAGTCCCCAATCAAGGCTTCCTAGTCTATAATTCTTAGGAAAACTAAAAATGAATTAACATTCTAGTCACCTAAAAATTATTCTTTTAAGCTCACTTGCTAAGTTGATGTTAATCTTTAATAATGAGTTATTTGTTTGTCAAAACTCCTAACTCTACAAATTATGGAAAACTAATATGAAAAACACACTAATCACCCTAACTTGGTTTTAAGTAGTTGGCACTATCATCATGTTCTTGATATGAACCACAAGCATGGTCATGCTAGCTAACAACTTTGGCCTAAATCGTCAAACTAACAAGAACACAAACTATAGAATCCATATAAACATACTCATGATCTTTCCAAATCTAGATGCAAGAATTCATACGTATGCTCAAATCATCATTCAATCACATTAGCAATCACCATTCCTAGTTTCATGCTATGAATCATACTAACAAGTTAACAAGATTCAATAATCATAATCTTTACATGGGCTTTCCAACACAACATGTAAATGCTTATGAGCAAACATTCAAAAACAAGAACTTTAAGCATACACATGAACTCCAAGAACAAGATTAAATACCAACATGAAGATTAACAAGAACAATCATCACATCTACTTCCATGTTATCGCATATTCATTAGCTTCAACAAAGTTTAGACAATTCAAATGTTTAGCCTATAAGGCTCATGACTACCAAATCAAGTGCAAATAAACATAAATTGTTCATAATGTAGTAACTAGTAAACTAACCAAGTTAAAGACAAGATTTAAATGATGTTTGAGTAGATCTTCAAGTGATTAAGTCCTCTTCAAGGCTCCCTCTTGGCTCCAACAAGCTTCCAAGACCAGATTCTTGAGAGAAAAAGTCACCAAAATGCTCCAACTCCCTTGCAAATGAGCTAGGAACTCGTATTTAAACTCTGCGCGAATGGCACGACCATGCCGCCAGACGGCACGGTCGTGCTTGGCAAGTGTCAGAGCCACTTTCTTGAATGTTGACCAAGTATGCTACCATTTTGGGAAAAATCGCGCTCAAAAGTTCCCGAGGTGGCACGGTCGTGCTCGGGCATGATCTGGTAGTGCCAGCCGATAGTGCTCGTCCATGATTCACTGATTCTCGGAAACAAGCTGATTTGGGGCCAAAATTGGTCTGGCACGGTCGTGCCACCATATGGCACGGTCGTGCTCCATTGATTTTTTATGGTGCTGGTGCTGGATGATGGTGCTGATCGAGAGTGCCGAGATCGGAGTGGATGGCACGGTCGTGCTCCTGGGTGGCACGGTCGTGCCATATCTGCAGTTTGCTGGAATGTTCCGTTTTCGCTCCATTTTGCTCCAAAAGCCTCCGTTTCATCACCGGGCTGAAGCCCGGACCTGTATTTTCATAAACAACTCAAATGAGTACCAAAATCAATGAAAATACAAAGAGTTTTCGCATAAACGGGGCGTATTTGACGTTTAAAAGATGTATAAATTCTTATACATCATAGTGTCGTAAGTCAAGCGGACTAAACACCCGCTTAGACTTTCGAACACGACCCGTTTGGTCGATCATTAGGATCCGACCAAACATGGTTAGTGACCATAGTAGTATAGGGAATAACCTTCCGAGGTTATACCTTATGGTCACCTAGTTTAGGTAGTTGTATGATAAGTAGTTTATATGCCTTAGGTAAATTACCAGAATACCCTTTTCATGTATAATTGGTAATTTAGCATATATAACCTAAACTTTTTTCACATAACTGATTATACAACATGATTAGACTTGTATAGGCATATAATACTTGTCATAGGACTAGTTAGACGTCTCGAACGCGCTTTGCGCGCACGACGTGTTAAAGTAGCGTAAGCTGCCTTAATGGGTCGCGATGGGTCGAAAGCACTTAGGTTAGGTTTCATTTAGAATGTAGGATTTGTTAAACCATATCAGATCAACACTCATTTGGTTTACAAAAACCTCATTCTGTCTGATCTTCCGATTTAGGCGTCTATTGTTTGACTAGTGATTCGATTACTAGGTGCTACTTGATTTCTCTGGTTTACTCGAGTTTGTTGAAGTACTATTGATTGAAGATACCTTGCACTACATGTGAGTACATAGTTCCCCTATTTTACTGTTTTCAATTGTTTTGGGGTGTAGCACATGTACAAATGTTTTCAAGGTTTAAACGATGATTTCAAAAACGAATAGAACGATTTATACTAAACTAATAACGATTTCGATAATGTGAATGAACTTGTTGGTTGTAGTTACATAACAAATGTCATTCATTAGCATTTATCAAGCCGACCAGTATTAGGTTATGGTACCATAGGATCTGACAAATCCCGTTATTTCACTATACCCATGGTTATGTGTGGGTGTTGTGGGTAACGACTGAATCTGATGATTGTTAACTTACCCTTTGGAGGTTTGTTAATGCAAGAACGAGTTGAACGATGAACGAGTCACAAAGGTTTGAATGTTATTAGCGAGGCGACCATATATAAGTTTCACAATTAAAACAAGAACGATTTGAACGATTGAACGATTTGAACGATTGAACAATTTGAACGATTTAAACGAGTAAACGATTTGGAAACAATGTTAAACGATTTGGGGTAAACGATAGTGAAACGATGTCACACAACGATGTTTTTGAAACAATATACGAGTTTTATTTACAAGTTATTACGAGATGTTTTACAATTTGCCTTACTAAAACAAATGTTTTTGGGTTAAGAATCATGGCTACAAGGATTTCTAAACCATAACCACCTTGATTTGAGTTGGTTAATTTAGTTGCAATATAATACTCTTTTCAAAACAAGGTTTTTAATAAAGTATTGTAAAGTTTAAAATAGCCATGAATCCGACACTCCTACAAAACCTATGTACTCGCCAGCATTTCTTTGCTGACTTTGTTTTCACATATGTTTCAGGGATTGATGCTTGATGATGATTTCTAGGATGCATGAGTCACATAGGATCTGGACGAGGCCTTAGTGACATAATAACAATATTAGTCGAAATGTAACTTGTTTGTTCTATGTTAAGACAATGTTAATGTTTAATATTCAATAAAATGAAACACTTTTGTATCCATGGTTATGAAACGATAATTCTGTTGCAACACGCCTCGACATTTTCCGCCGCGCTTTGTTGTTTTACACGGTCGGGGTGTGACACATCTGGACATCCAAAATTTTTGTAGTCACTAAAATATTTTTTATTTTAGTGATCGGCATGCAAAAATACCATTCGTCACTTAATTTGGATCGTTTTTGCGTTCGTTCAAGTTTCGTCGTAATTAGACGAATAACGTGACCGTACGACCAAACAAACCGACATTCGAGATATTTCCGAGCATATTTTGAGTCCTCTATACTTTGACAACCTTGTAGAGCCTTGAAAATGGTTTAACGGGGGTTAAAAGTGCCAAAAATGAGCTTAATCATGTGCAGGGACCAAATTTGTAAAAGATGAAACTGTTGCAGATCAGACCAGAGGTCGCGGGCCGCTTAAGCCCAGCCTCATTCCTACGCGGGGCGCGACAGAAGGCCCAGTGACAGAAACTCATTTTTAGCAACTGTTTGATACTTCAGGGACTGTTCTTGCCATTTTTTGTGTGTTAACTAAGTTAAGCCTTCTCCAAGCAATATTACCTGTCACTAAACACATGTATGGCTGTGATTCTTTGCTTAGTGGCCAAACAAACACTTGTGATGATCTTGTTTCATCACAACAAGTATAAATACCCAAGCTTTCTCATTTGTTACCTCACCCTCGATCTGATTAATGCTCTAAGTCAAACAGTGTTTGACTTTCTGCTTTGACCAGTCAATGATCAACACAAAGTTCGTTTGAACTTTGCAACATGATTGTAATCACGATGGTTATAATCCTTAGCGATTATAGCTACTGATTACCACGTTGACTAGGTGTAGTGACGAGTCAAAGGTTCGGTCAAAATGCGTTTTAGCGTGCATTTTGCAACGGAACTACGTTTAGGTATCAAAACACTTTGTTTTGATACCAAATCAGTTTTCTAAATTAGTTAAACATGTCTTGACATGTTTAACTTGTCACTACTAGTTTAGTGCTTGTTTAGGGTCATAAGTTAAGCGGTCTAAACAGCCGCTTAGACTTTCGAACCCGACTCGTTTGGTCAATCGTTAGGATCCGACCAAGCTTATTTAGTGATCATAGTTTCATAGGGAATAACCATTGAGGTTATACCTTATGATCACATAGGATTGGTTAGTCATTCGTTAAGTAGTTTACATGCCCATAGAAAATGACCAAAATGCCCTTTTGAAGCATAATTCCGTATTTTGCATATGTGAACATGTTTTTGACATATGATCTGATTTAATAACATGTTTAGGAATAATTGGGCATGTAAGACTTGACATAGCACATAGTTAACCATCCGACCATAGTTTTACGCAAATGACGCTTTATAGTGGCGTAAACTACCATAGCGGGTCGAAACGGGTCAAAAGCACTTAGGTAGACTTTCAAATCAGAATGTTGGGACTATTAATGTCACACCCCGACCGCGTAAAACAACAAATCGCGGCGGAAACATCGGGGCGTGTTGCAACAGAATTAATGTTTCATAACCATGGATATAAAAAGTGTTTCGTTTTATTAAACATTGAGTAATTACATCGTCTGGAAATCTAAATACACTATTTAAACATAGTCTATCATTGTTATTGAGTCACTAAGGCCTTGTCCAGTCCTATGTGAGCATGCATCTTATCAATCGATATCATGCAATACCTGAAACATATGTGAAAACGAGGTCAGCAAAGAAATGCTGGCGAGATACATAGGTTTTGTGAAAATAAGATTCATGACTTCTGTTTTAAGAAAATGTTTAGTCATGAACCTTGTAATTTGCTTTGTCTTTGTAAATCATTTGAAAAACGATTAGTTCAGATGATATGTATAAATAAGAAAATAATGCATGATTAAATGAATAACCATGTAAAATGAGTTTGTGTAAGATAAGTTGTTTGTAAATCAATGTCTTGTGAAAAGTATGTTACTTGTATAAAATGTTCTATGTCTCAAACTGAAATGATTCAAATAACGCTACAATATGTAATACCATACAAACACTTATATATAGGAAGTACCAGCGGCGTATCCACCATGCTTGTATCATATTACACCCGCATCGTTACTTAATCATTTACTCAAACCAAACCAACCAATGTAAGAAGTCTATGTTTAAATCAATTGTCAAATGTATTGGGTAATATGTCAAAGTGTTCATGTCAAGATGTAAATCATATCAAAATGTCTATGTCAAATATCCATGTCAAATGTCTATGTCAAAATGTCATGTATGGCAAGTGAAATGTCTCAACTAAACCATATGCACAGAAACAAAGTATTGAAGTAAAACTTGTTTTAAATCAAAGTTATGTTTTGTGGGAAATGCATGATCAAATGTCAATCATGTTAAAATGTTTACCCAATCGTTAACCCTTTTTGTAAAATTGTTCTAGTCGTTCTTGTTTTAATTGTGAAACTACTTTATGGTCGATTCTCTAATAACATTCAAACCTTCTTGACGCGTTCCTCGCTCCATCTCGCTCTCGCTCTCGTTCTTAACAAACCCTTACCAAAGGATAAGTTAATAATTACAGATTCAGTCGCTACCCACAACCCCCACACATAACAATGGGTGCAGTAAATAACGGGATTTGTCAGATCCTATGGTACCATAACCTAATACTGGTCGGCTTGATCATTGCTAATGAATGTCATCGGTCATGTAAACTACAACCAACAAGTTTGTTCACTTTTTGAAATTGTTATTAGTTTTTGAAATCATTGTATTCGTTCTTGAAATCATTGTATTCGTTCTTGAAATCATTGTTAGCGTTCTTGAAATAATTGTTATTGTTCTTGAAACCACATAGTAATTGTTATTGAAATCATTGATAAAGCATTTAGCACATATGAGTCACCCCAAAACAGTTTGGAAAACAGTAAAAGAGGGGAATAATGTACTCGCCTGGGAGTGCTTAGGAGTCTTGAACAACTACCAAGTAAGCTAGAGGAGTCCCGGAAATCAAACGGTACCTAATATAGGTAACTACATAATTAACCCGGACCTAAATCGGAAGACTGGGTAGCAGGAGGGTTTGTAAACCAAATGAGTGTAGGAACTCATATGATATGGTTTAACAAAGCCTACATACTAAATGAAACTTAACCTAAGTATTATCGACCCATCGCGACCCATTAAGGTAACTTATGCTACTTTAACGCGTCGTGCGCGTGAAACGCGTTCGGACCGTCTAACTAGCCCTGTGACAAGTGTTATATGCCTAAACATGTTACATAATCAGTTATGTGACAAAAGTTTAGGTTACATATGCTTAATTACCAATTATACATGAAAAGGGTATTCTGGTAATTTACCTAAGGCATATAAACTACTTATCATACAACTACTTAAACGATGTGACCATAGGGTATAACCTCGGAAGGTTATGCCCTATACTAGGGTCACCTAATGTATTTGGTCGGATCCTAATGATCGACCAAACTGGGTCGGGTTCGAGGTATAAGCGATTCATTAGATCGCTTACCCTACGACCCTAGACAACGTGGTAATCAGTGGGCATAGTCCCAAGGGACTATGACCAACGTGATTACAATCACGTTGCGAAGTTCAAACGAACTTCGCATTGACCATTACTGGTCAACGCTGAAAGTCAAACAAAGTTTGACTTTCTGACTCGAAAAGCAGTAAAATAAGGAAAAGAACGAAAGAATACTTACGAAGGGTCCCCGAATGCTAATCCCGATTCAAGAATCTCAGGTATGAAACAATGGTTTCAACTTAGAGGTTCTCAAATCAGAATTCTAGTAATTTTAGCAATGGGGGGTATGGGGTATTTATAGGAATACCCGAACCGTTAAGATCGTTTCATGGAAAACGTGCCTTAATCCCATCCGTACATGTGTTGAAATGTCATGGTGTTTAGGTGTTTAAATTCCATCCATACATGTGTTGAAATGTCATGGTGTTTAGGTGTTTAAATTCCATCCATACATGTGTTGAAATGTCATGGTGTTTAGGTGTTTAAATTCCATCCATACATGTGTTGAAATGTCATGGTGTTTAGGTGTTTAAATTCCATCCATACATGTGTTGAAATGTCATGGTGTTTAGGTGTTTAAATTCCATCCATACATGTGTTGAAATGTCATGGTGTTTAGGTGTTTAAATTCCATCCTTATCCGCTGACTAAGCAAGTTAGAATGTGTGGTTGTGAATTAAACAACGGCTAATACATCGAATCTGGTCCCGAATGCGAAAAACGATCCAAATGACGTGACGAATGGATTTTTCTTATGGCGAACACTAAAATAAAATATTTTAGTGCTAACATAATTTTTTTGGATGTCCGGATGTATTCATAACGTAAGTTATGCGCGAAAATGCAAACTTGTGCACTTTTTGACACTTTTAGTCCCTGAATGACCCAAAAGTTTATTTTAGCACACCGAACCCCTCAAAGCCTATTTCTAAGCTATGTAAAGGATATTTATGGTATGTTTAACTTATGGTCATGTTCCGGAAGGTCTGTTACAGTTCAAATTGGCATACTTTCGCAGTTTGTCAACTTTAGTCCCTGTAAGCGATTAAACTTGATTTCGGCATACCAAACCTTCCAAAACTTATTTCTAAGTTATGTAAAGGTTATTTAAGGTATGTTAATCCTATGTCACTACTCCGGAGTGTTTGTTGCATTAAACTGGTTATATTTACGCATCAGTGCGCGTATAACCTTCCAGAAAGCGATTTAGAGTTTGAAATTGAACAAGAATTGATATGTGCAAATGATACACATATTTTTACAAATCCCAAGTATGAAATATAATATTTCATTGGTTTGGTATTTGTTTGATGGCCGTGGAGGCACAGGTGTTACAGTCTCCTCTACTTTAGGAAATTTCGTCCCGAAATTTATTTAGAGGAAACTTGTGAGAGTTTAAAACATGAAGTTGAAAAGACCGAACAACATTGGTTAGGGTTCTGAACTTCTAGTAACTTTAATAACATCATGCTTGGAATGTAAGAGGGATACTTATATACAAGTATATGAAGCGTCATTGGTGCGTCCACCGTACCTCCATTACATCGTTCTCATTTCGTTATTGTTGTCACTATCGGTTCTTACAAATAATAAATCCTACTGGGTTTCTATGCACTAAATTTCATAATTATGTACGCGTCCATAATTAGACAATTCCTTGCACAGTTCACACAGTCTATTTTATAATGTGTAGGGTAAAACCAAATGAACAAACCTGTGATGAGTGTGATTGGACCACCATAGGGTGCTTTCAGCTGTATCATCACATGCCATTCTTAACCAGGTCTTGAATCAATCTTTAACTAGACCACTCAAGGGTCTCTCATCGAATCATGGAATGGTACTATATAACCCAAGGGTCTTAACTACCAGGTAGAAGCCCATAAGGATTTAAGGTAGTACCTTTTGAATATCCTACTATGAATCCCTCATATGAAAACATGAAAGATTCTATGAGGATTTGAAAATCGGATCACACAAAATCATAGAGGAGAACACATAAACACATATCACATAACCACAAAATTGTTCGTTAATTTGTCTTGTAAATTGCGTACATACATTTAAAGCACACTAGGAATCCATTCCGTGGATTTCATTTGGTACTTTAAACGTTATCAAGAATCCAACTATAAAGATAGAAAGATTCAAAAAGAAAATTCGATTTCGATTATTAGGAACCGAAATGTTCGAATTAAGGTACATAAGGAATCCAATTAAGGACTCTGATTTGAATGATAATCATCCACAAGGATCTAATTGTGAAGATAAAAAGATCCCATATGAATTTTTGAAGTTGAAGATGTTTTGAAACCTTGCACTGGATGTGCTTAGGTCAAAACATGGTGTAAAATGCTTATGAAGTTGAGATGCTTGATATGTCAAGGCGACATATGAAGCAGAATTTTGAAGGTTAAGTCAATGTATGAGGAAAGTATCTTTGAAAACTATGCATGGGGTTCTTTTAAGAAAAATGTGTTTAACGTTTTTGAAACCTTATATATAATACTTTTGAAATCATAAAGTAGGTGTATTAGATAGATATATTTACAAAAATGTTTTAAAATCATGCGAGATGAATTTTGAAATTATGTATAAGGTTTTTGAAAGACATGAATGATGCTTTTCGAAATCATGCACTTGATAATAAAATGTATTGTGTTAATATTGTCTTCAGACTATATGAAATATTTTGAAATTAGGAAGGTTGGTTTTGATAACATGGTCAATGTTTTTGAAATAACATAGACAATGCATCTAGAAAAAAAAAATTGTTTTCAAACTATATGAAATGTTTTGAGATCATGAAGATTGTTTTGAAATACTTGTACTGTATATGTTGAAAAAAATCAAAACGGAATGGGTATGAGATTTGAAAATACCCTTAGTTATCTAACCAAGGATTTAAAGGCACAGATGTGCGAAAAGCACGATTACTCATAATGTCACTTAATTTTCTGTACTTTGTTTCTTAGAGTGAAACGAGTACTTAAAAATTTCGAGGGAATCATGAGCGATCATGGCGAAGTTCTGAGAAGCCTTTCGCTTCTTTGACTTTTTAGGGGATCGTTCATCCATGGTCTTTGATTCCTCGATTGGTTTCTTGGCTGATGGTGTTGTCGCCTGACTAGGTCCTGCCTGTCTTGGTGACTCTTGAGTGGCTTCATCCTGGAGATGATACTTGGCAGTAGCTAATTCAACAGTCTTTAGGACTACTTCGCCTATTCGCTGAGCGAATTTGGCTGCTTGCTCAGATATCTGGGCGTCATTGTGATGAAGAGACATTCTTGAAGAAAAAGAAAGGCATAGGGAGAAACAGGTGAAAGATTATTGGACAATCAAAACAGAATGATAACGCATGAAGATTGCGATCATTTGTTTGTTACCTAAGGCAAACAAATGAGACGGTGACTGATCAAAGTAAATGGGTCAAAAATAATGTATCGCGAAGACATGCTCGCCTATAAGTGAACACTCATCCCAAGAATTCCCAGGTAAGCACAACTGGTCTCGCGTCTGATGAGATGTATACGAAGTGCTTGCCTAGACAGAAAACCCAGAATACAGGCATTCACCCTTCCAGTTTGCACGTGTTCACATTATTTAAAACCCAAAACCTTGGCGAAGTTTTGAAAACTCATAGAGGTTCAAAACCATATAATAGAGAGTTCAAAACCTTACAATAGAGGGTTCAAAACCTAGTAATCAATCATCCTAGAACAGATGATTAGTTTTCAAAGCGGTTTTGAAATTTATGTTCTTGTTGTGGTCGTCGCCTAAGGATAGGTGACAGTATTGTTTTTTTTTTTTTTTGACTAAACGCAAGTAAACTCGCGTTAGGGTCCTAAGAAGGTTATAGACTAGGTCAAAGCATTACTAATAACCTAATTCCCTATAACCATTGGCTCTGATACCATCTTTCTGTCACACCCCGACCGCGTAGAACAACAAAGCGCGGCGGAAACATCGGGGCGTGTTGCAACAAAATTAATGTTTCATAACCATGGATATCAAAAGTGTTTCGTTTTATTAAACATTGAGTAATTACATCGTCTGGAAATCTAAATACACTATTTAAACATAGTCTATCATTGTTATTGAGTCACTAAGGCCTTGTCCAGTCCTATGTGAGCATGCATCTTATCAATCGATATCATGCAATACCTGAAACATATGTGAAAACGAGGTCAGCAAAGAAATGCTGGCGAGATACATAGGTTTTGTGAAAATAAGATTCATGACTTCTGTTTTAAGAAAATGTTTAGTCATGAACCTTGTAATTTGCTTTGTCTTTGTAAATCATTTGAAAAACGATTAGTTCAGATGATATGTATAAATAAGAAAATAATGCATGATTAAATGAATAACCATGTAAAATGAGTTTGTGTAAGACAAGTTGTTTGTAAATCAATGTCTTGTGAAAAGTATGTTACTTGTATAAAATGTTCTATGTCTCAAACTGAAATGATTCAAATAACGCTACAATATGTAATACCATACAAACACTTATATATAGGAAGTACCAGCGGCGTATCCACCATGCTTGTATCATATTACACCCGCATCGTTACTTAATCATTTACTCAAACCAAACCAACCAATGTAAGAAGTCTATGTTTAAATCAATTGTCAAATGTATTGGGTAATATGTCAAAGTGTTCATGTCAAGATGTAAATCATATCAAAATGTCTATGTCAAATATCCATGTCAAATGTCTATGTCAAAATGTCATGTATGGCAAGTGAAATGTCTCAACTAAACCATATGCACAGAAACAAAGTATTGAAGTAAAACTTGTTTTAAATCAAAGTTATGTTTTGTGGGAAATGCATGATCAAATGTCAATCATGTTAAAATGTTTACCCAATCGTTAACCCTTTTTGTAAAATTGTTCTAGTCGTTCTTGTTTTAATTGTGAAACTACTTTATGGTCGATTCTCTAATAACATTCAAACCTTCTTGACGCGTTCCTCGCTCCATCTCGCTCTCGCTCTCGTTCTTAACAAACCCTTACCAAAGGATAAGTTAATAATTACAGATTCAGTCGCTACCCACAACCCCCACACATAACAATGGGTGCAGTAAATAACGGGATTTGTCAGATCCTATGGTACCATAACCTAATACTGGTCGGCTTGATCATTGCTAATGAATGTCATCGGTCATGTAAACTACAACCAACAAGTTTGTTCACTTTTTGAAATTGTTATTAGTTTTTGAAATCATTGTATTCGTTCTTGAAATCATTGTATTCGTTCTTGAAATCATTGTTAGCGTTCTTGAAATAATTGTTATTGTTCTTGAAACCACATAGTAATTGTTATTGAAATCATTGATAAAGCATTTAGCACATATGAGTCACCCCAAAACAGTTTGGAAAACAGTAAAAGAGGGGAATAATGTACTCGCCTGGGAGTGCTTAGGAGTCTTGAACAACTACCAAGTAAGCTAGAGGAGTCCCGGAAATCAAACGGTACCTAATATAGGTAACTACATAATTAACCCGGACCTAAATCGGAAGACTGGGTAGCAGGAGGGTTTGTAAACCAAATGAGTGTAGGAACTCATATGATATGGTTTAACAAAGCCTACATACTAAATGAAACTTAACCTAAGTATTATCGACCCATCGCGACCCATTAAGGTAACTTATGCTACTTTAACGCGTCGTGCGCGTGAAACGCGTTCGGACCGTCTAACTAGCCCTGTGACAAGTGTTATATGCCTAAACATGTTACATAATCAGTTATGTGACAAAAGTTTAGGTTACATATGCTTAATTACCAATTATACATGAAAAGGGTATTCTGGTAATTTACCTAAGGCATATAAACTACTTATCATACAACTACTTAAACGATGTGACCATAGGGTATAACCTCGGAAGGTTATGCCCTATACTAGGGTCACCTAATGTATTTGGTCGGATCCTAATGATCGACCAAACTGGGTCGGGTTCGAGGTATAAGCGATTCATTAGATCGCTTACCCTACGACCCTAGACAACGTGGTAATCAGTGGGCATAGTCCCAAGGGACTATGACCAACGTGATTACAATCACGTTGCGAAGTTCAAACGAACTTCGCATTGACCATTACTGGTCAACGCTGAAAGTCAAACAAAGTTTGACTTTCTGACTCGAAAAGCAGTAAAATAAGGAAAAGAACGAAAGAATACTTACGAAGGGTCCCCGAATGCTAATCCCGATTCAAGAATCTCAGGTATGAAACAATGGTTTCAACTTAGAGGTTCTCAAATCAGAATTCTAGTAATTTTAGCAATGGGGGGTATGGGGTATTTATAGGAATACCCGAACCGTTAAGATCGTTTCATGGAAAACGTGCCTTAATCCCATCCGTACATGTGTTGAAATGTCATGGTGTTTAGGTGTTTAAATTCCATCCATACATGTGTTGAAATGTCATGGTGTTTAGGTGTTTAAATTCCATCCATACATGTGTTGAAATGTCATGGTGTTTAGGTGTTTAAATTCCATCCATACATGTGTTGAAATGTCATGGTGTTTAGGTGTTTAAATTCCATCCATACATGTGTTGAAATGTCATGGTGTTTAGGTGTTTAAATTCCATCCTTATCCGCTGACTAAGCAAGTTAGAATGTGTGGTTGTGAATTAAACAACGGCTAATACATCGAATCTGGTCCCGAATGCGAAAAACGATCCAAATGACGTGACGAATGGATTTTTCTTATGGCGAACACTAAAATAAAATATTTTAGTGCTAACATAATTTTTTTGGATGTCCGGATGTATTCATAACGTAAGTTATGCGCGAAAATGCAAACTTGTGCACTTTTTGACACTTTTAGTCCCTGAATGACCCAAAAGTTTATTTTAGCACACCGAACCCCTCAAAGCCTATTTCTAAGCTATGTAAAGGATATTTATGGTATGTTTAACTTATGGTCATGTTCCGGAAGGTCTGTTACAGTTCAAATTGGCATACTTTCGCAGTTTGTCAACTTTAGTCCCTGTAAGCGATTAAACTTGATTTCGGCATACCAAACCTTCCAAAACTTATTTCTAAGTTATGTAAAGGTTATTTAAGGTATGTTAATCCTATGTCACTACTCCGGAGTGTTTGTTGCATTAAACTGGTTATATTTACGCATCAGTGCGCGTATAACCTTCCAGAAAGCGATTTAGAGTTTGAAATTGAACAAGAATTGATATGTGCAAATGATACACATATTTTTACAAATCCCAAGTATGAAATATAATATTTCATTGGTTTGGTATTTGTTTGATGGCCGTGGAGGCACAGGTGTTACAGTCTCCTCTACTTTAGGAAATTTCGTCCCGAAATTTATTTAGAGGAAACTTGTGAGAGTTTAAAACATGAAGTTGAAAAGACCGAACAACATTGGTTAGGGTTCTGAACTTCTAGTAACTTTAATAACATCATGCTTGGAATGTAAGAGGGATACTTATATACAAGTATATGAAGCGTCATTGGTGCGTCCACCGTACCTCCATTACATCGTTCTCATTTCGTTATTGTTGTCACTATCGGTTCTTACAAATAATAAATCCTACTGGGTTTCTATGCACTAAATTTCATAATTATGTACGCGTCCATAATTAGACAATTCCTTGCACAGTTCACACAGTCTATTTTATAATGTGTAGGGTAAAACCAAATGAACAAACCTGTGATGAGTGTGATTGGACCACCATAGGGTGCTTTCAGCTGTATCATCACATGCCATTCTTAACCAGGTCTTGAATCAATCTTTAACTAGACCACTCAAGGGTCTCTCATCGAATCATGGAATGGTACTATATAACCCAAGGGTCTTAACTACCAGGTAGAAGCCCATAAGGATTTAAGGTAGTACCTTTTGAATATCCTACTATGAATCCCTCATATGAAAACATGAAAGATTCTATGAGGATTTGAAAATCGGATCACACAAAATCATAGAGGAGAACACATAAACACATATCACATAACCACAAAATTGTTCGTTAATTTGTCTTGTAAATTGCGTACATACATTTAAAGCACACTAGGAATCCATTCCGTGGATTTCATTTGGTACTTTAAACGTTATCAAGAATCCAACTATAAAGATAGAAAGATTCAAAAAGAAAATTCGATTTCGATTATTAGGAACCGAAATGTTCGAATTAAGGTACATAAGGAATCCAATTAAGGACTCTGATTTGAATGATAATCATCCACAAGGATCTAATTGTGAAGATAAAAAGATCCCATATGAATTTTTGAAGTTGAAGATGTTTTGAAACCTTGCACTGGATGTGCTTAGGTCAAAACATGGTGTAAAATGCTTATGAAGTTGAGATGCTTGATATGTCAAGGCGACATATGAAGCAGAATTTTGAAGGTTAAGTCAATGTATGAGGAAAGTATCTTTGAAAACTATGCATGGGGTTCTTTTAAGAAAAATGTGTTTAACGTTTTTGAAACCTTATATATAATACTTTTGAAATCATAAAGTAGGTGTATTAGATAGATATATTTACAAAAATGTTTTAAAATCATGCGAGATGAATTTTGAAATTATGTATAAGGTTTTTGAAAGACATGAATGATGCTTTTCGAAATCATGCACTTGATAATAAAATGTATTGTGTTAATATTGTCTTCAGACTATATGAAATATTTTGAAATTAGGAAGGTTGGTTTTGATAACATGGTCAATGTTTTTGAAATAACATAGACAATGCATCTAGAAAAAAAAAATTGTTTTCAAACTATATGAAATGTTTTGAGATCATGAAGATTGTTTTGAAATACTTGTACTGTATATGTTGAAAAAAATCAAAACGGAATGGGTATGAGATTTGAAAATACCCTTAGTTATCTAACCAAGGATTTAAAGGCACAGATGTGCGAAAAGCACGATTACTCATAATGTCACTTAATTTTCTGTACTTTGTTTCTTAGAGTGAAACGAGTACTTAAAAATTTCGAGGGAATCATGAGCGATCATGGCGAAGTTCTGAGAAGCCTTTCGCTTCTTTGACTTTTTAGGGGATCGTTCATCCATGGTCTTTGATTCCTCGATTGGTTTCTTGGCTGATGGTGTTGTCGCCTGACTAGGTCCTGCCTGTCTTGGTGACTCTTGAGTGGCTTCATCCTGGAGATGATACTTGGCAGTAGCTAATTCAACAGTCTTTAGGACTACTTCGCCTATTCGCTGAGCGAATTTGGCTGCTTGCTCAGATATCTGGGCGTCATTGTGATGAAGAGACATTCTTGAAGAAAAAGAAAGGCATAGGGAGAAACAGGTGAAAGATTATTGGACAATCAAAACAGAATGATAACGCATGAAGATTGCGATCATTTGTTTGTTACCTAAGGCAAACAAATGAGACGGTGACTGATCAAAGTAAATGGGTCAAAAATAATGTATCGCGAAGACATGCTCGCCTATAAGTGAACACTCATCCCAAGAATTCCCAGGTAAGCACAACTGGTCTCGCGTCTGATGAGATGTATACGAAGTGCTTGCCTAGACAGAAAACCCAGAATACAGGCATTCACCCTTCCAGTTTGCACGTGTTCACATTATTTAAAACCCAAAACCTTGGCGAAGTTTTGAAAACTCATAGAGGTTCAAAACCATATAATAGAGAGTTCAAAACCTTACAATAGAGGGTTCAAAACCTAGTAATCAATCATCCTAGAACAGATGATTAGTTTTCAAAGCGGTTTTGAAATTTATGTTCTTGTTGTGGTCGTCGCCTAAGGATAGGTGACAGTATTGTTTTTTTTTTTTTGACTAAACGCAAGTAAACTCGCGTTAGGGTCCTAAGAAGGTTATAGACTAGGTCAAAGCATTACTAATAACCTAATTCCCTATAACCATTGGCTCTGATACCATCTTTCTGTCACACCCCGACCGCGTAGAACAACAAAGCGCGGCGGAAACATCGGGGCGTGTTGCAACAAAATTAATGTTTCATAACCATGGATATCAAAAGTGTTTCGTTTTATTAAACATTGAGTAATTACATCGTCTGGAAATCTAAATACACTATTTAAACATAGTCTATTATTGTTATTGAGTCACTAAGGCCTTGTCCAGTCCTATGTGAGCATGCATCTTATCAATCGATATCATGCAATACCTGAAACATATGTGAAAACGAGGTCAGCAAAGAAATGCTGGCGAGATACATAGGTTTTGTGAAAATAAGATTCATGACTTCTGTTTTAAGAAAATGTTTAGTCATGAACCTTGTAATTTGCTTTGTCTTTGTAAATCATTTGAAAAACGATTAGTTCAGATGATATGTATAAATAAGAAAATAATGCATGATTAAATGAATAACCATGTAAAATGAGTTTGTGTAAGATAAGTTGTTTGTAAATCAATGTCTTGTGAAAAGTATGCTACTTGTATAAAATGTTCTATGTCTCAAACTGAAATGATTCAAATAACGCTACAATATGTAATACCATACAAACACTTATATATAGGAAGTACCAGCGGCGTATCCACCATGCTTGTATCATATTACACCCGCATCGTTACTTAATCATTTACTCAAACCAAACCAACCAATGTAAGAAGTCTATGTTTAAATCAATTGTCAAATGTATTGGGTAATATGTCAAAGTGTTCATGTCAAGATGTAAATCATATCAAAATGTCTATGTCAAATATCCATGTCAAATGTCTATGTCAAAATGTCATGTATGGCAAGTGAAATGTCTCAACTAAACCATATGCACAGAAACAAAGTATTGAAGTAAAACTTGTTTTAAATCAAAGTTATGTTTTGTGGGAAATGCATGATCAAATGTCAATCATGTTAAAATGTTTACCCAATCGTTAACCCTTTTTGTAAAATTGTTCTAGTCGTTCTTGTTTTAATTGTGAAACTACTTTATGGTCGATTCTCTAATAACATTCAAACCTTCTTGACGCGTTCCTCGCTCCATCTCGCTCTCGCTCTCGTTCTTAACAAACCCTTACCAAAGGATAAGTTAATAATTACAGATTCAGTCGCTACCCACAACCCCCACACATAACAATGGGTGCAGTAAATAACGGGATTTGTCAGATCCTATGGTACCATAACCTAATACTGGTCGGCTTGATCATTGCTAATGAATGTCATCGGTCATGTAAACTACAACCAACAAGTTTGTTCACTTTTTGAAATTGTTATTAGTTTTTGAAATCATTGTATTCGTTCTTGAAATCATTGTATTCGTTCTTGAAATCATTGTTAGCGTTCTTGAAATAATTGTTATTGTTCTTGAAACCACATAGTAATTGTTATTGAAATCATTGATAAAGCATTTAGCACATATGAGTCACCCCAAAACAGTTTGGAAAACAGTAAAAGAGGGGAATAATGTATTCGCCTGGGAGTGCTTAGGAGTCTTGAACAACTACCAAGTAAGCTAGAGGAGTCCCGGAAATCAAACGGTACCTAATATAGGTAACTACATAATTAACCCGGACCTAAATCGGAAGACTGGGTAGCAGGAGGGTTTGTAAACCAAATGAGTGTAGGAACTCATATGATATGGTTTAACAAAGCCTACATACTAAATGAAACTTAACCTAAGTATTATCGACCCATCGCGACCCATTAAGGTAACTTATGCTACTTTAACGCGTCGTGCGCGTGAAACGCGTTCGGACCGTCTAACTAGCCCTGTGACAAGTGTTATATGCCTAAACATGTTACATAATCAGTTATGTGACAAAAGTTTAGGTTACATATGCTTAATTACCAATTATACATGAAAAGGGTATTCTGGTAATTTACCTAAGGCATATAAACTACTTATCATACAACTACTTAAACGATGTGACCATAGGGTATAACCTCGGAAGGTTATGCCCTATACTAGGGTCACCTAATGTATTTGGTCGGATCCTAATGATCGACCAAACTGGGTCAGGTTCGAGGTATAAGCGATTCATTAGATCGCTTACCCTACGACCCTAGACAACGTGGTAATCAGTGGGCATAGTCCCAAGGGACTATGACCAACGTGATTACAATCACGTTGCGAAGTTCAAACGAACTTCGCATTGACCATTACTGGTCAACGCTGAAAGTCAAACAAAGTTTGACTTTCTGACTCGAAAAGCAGTAAAATAAGGAAAAGAACGAAAGAATACTTACGAAGGGTCCCCGAATGCTAATCCCGATTCAAGAATCTCAGGTATGAAACAATGGTTTCAACTTAGAGGTTCTCAAATCAGAATTCTAGTAATTTTAGCAATGGGGGGTATGGGGTATTTATAGGAATACCCGAACCGTTAAGATCGTTTCATGGAAAACGTGCCTTAATCCCATCCGTACATGTGTTGAAATGTCATGGTGTTTAGGTGTTTAAATTCCATCCATACATGTGTTGAAATGTCATGGTGTTTAGGTGTTTAAATTCCATCCATACATGTGTTGAAATGTCATGGTGTTTAGGTGTTTAAATTCCATCCATACATGTGTTGAAATGTCATGGTGTTTAGGTGTTTAAATTCCATCCATACATGTGTTGAAATGTCATGGTGTTTAGGTGTTTAAATTCCATCCATACATGTGTTGAAATGTCATGGTGTTTAGGTGTTTAAATTCCATCCATACATGTGTTGAAATGTCATGGTGTTTAGGTGTTTAAATTCCATCCTTATCCGCTGACTAAGCAAGTTAGAATGTGTGGTTGTGAATTAAACAACGGCTAATACATCGAATCTGGTCCCGAATGCGAAAAACGATCCAAATGACGTGACGAATGGATTTTTCTTATGGCGAACACTAAAATAAAATATTTTAGTGCTAACATAATTTTTTTGGATGTCCGGATGTATTCATAACGTAAGTTATGCGCGAAAATGCAAACTTGTGCACTTTTTGACACTTTTAGTCCCTGAATGACCCAAAAGTTTATTTTAGCACACCGAACCCCTCAAAGCCTATTTCTAAGCTATGTAAAGGATATTTATGGTATGTTTAACTTATGGTCATGTTCCGGAAGGTCTGTTACAGTTCAAATTGGCATACTTTCGCAGTTTGTCAACTTTAGTCCCTGTAAGCGATTAAACTTGATTTCGGCATACCAAACCTTCCAAAACTTATTTCTAAGTTATGTAAAGGTTATTTAAGGTATGTTAATCCTATGTCACTACTCCGGAGTGTTTGTTGCATTAAACTGGTTATATTTACGCATCAGTGCGCGTATAACCTTCCAGAAAGCGATTTAGAGTTTGAAATTGAACAAGAATTGATATGTGCAAATGATACACATATTTTTACAAATCCCAAGTATGAAATATAATATTTCATTGGTTTGGTATTTGTTTGATGGCCGTGGAGGCACAGGTGTTACAATTAAATCATGCCATATGAGTGCCAATACTCATTTTATTTATAGAACCTCATTCTATCCTATCTCCCGATTTAGGATCCGTTTATTAACATAGTTACCCTTAGTAGGTGCTTTGTTGATTTCGTGATCCTTGGAGCTTAATTCGGTCTTATTCCCAAGACTAATAAGCAATCCCAAGTGAGTACATAGTTCCCCTCTTTTACCACTTTCAAATAATTTGGGGTGATACACATGTGCATACTTGTTACTTTCGTGCTTTACTTTGCTTTTATGACATAAACATGCTAGTTTCACCTAGTACACATATAGTACATGCTTTCAATTATGTTTTGCTATGTATGTTTACTGAGCATGCTAGCACATTGATTTCATAAGACACATTTGTTGCATACGTTTACTTAGCATATGGACACATCGATTTACATAACATTTTTTCTATGTATGTTTACTTAGCATGCTAGCACATTGATTTCATGAACATTTCTACTATGTATGTTTACTTAGCATACCTAGTACATGGTTTTCACATGCTACATTGGTTATGACATTCAGTATGTTTAATCGGGACAATAATACATTCATTAACATTGATCATGCTGCTCGGTAGTATGTAATGGTACCATAGGACTTGACAAATCCCGTTTCCAACTTCCTAGGTTTGTTTGGAAGTTGGGAATGACAGAATCCGATATACATAATTGAGATAAACCTTTCATTTGTTTAAGGGTTTGTCGCCATAGTCGCAAGGCTTGAATGTATGCGATTAACATTACTGCATAAATGTTTGTAATCATAAAGCATTGTTTTCTGCAAAACATAACATTTGATTTAAATTAGGTTTATTCAAAAACTTTGTTTTGTACATTTTCCTATGGGGTTGAGTAATTACTAGTTATTCACCATACATAACATTTGTTTTCACATTGACATTATCACATAGTTTGAGTAGATACTTTCTACTTGCTATGCATTACATTTGGTTATACATGATACATTTCACACATGACATTGAACATGGTTTACACATAAACATTTTGACATTGAACAAGACATTTTGGTTGGTTATTGATAAGTGACTTATGTAACGGGGCTATGTGTAATGTGATAAAAGCATGGTGGATACGCCACTGGTACTTCCTATATATAAGTGCTTTTATTGTATTATACATTGTTGCGTTTTCTAAACCACTTTGATAAGACATGAAACATTTTATACAAAAACACCACATTGTTTTACAAATTACATATTTTATACAAATTCACTTTTACTTGGTTATTCATTTAACCATGCATTATCCTTTTATTATCATTTGATTTTCTCATCAATTTTCATATGATTTTATAAAGGAAAACATTTTATAAGGTTCATGACTACATTTTTTGTAAAACTCTTCTTTTAACTACAAGTCATGAAACCTGCATAAACAAAACCTATGTATCTCACATGCATTTTTATGCTAACGTACCTATTTTTACATGTGTTTCAGGTGCTAATGCATGATGATGTTTGTGCTTTACTTAGGCAGACTTGGGCCTTAGTGACTTAAAAGACAGTTATTATGTTATGTTCTGTTAAATTCCAAGACAATGTAAACTTTAATCTTAATAATACAAAACTTTAATTACCATGATTGTTGAAACAATAATTCTGTCGCTCCACTCCCCGACGTTTCCGCCGCGGTTTGTTGTTTTACGCGGTCGGGTGTGATAAAAACCCAAGCTATTTATAGGAAATCTTCAATCCACAAGATCATTACATGTGTTTTTGAGAGAATCAAAGCTTGATCTTGGCCATACACTTGTTGCCCATAGTTTTAAATACAACATGCGCCAGGAAGGCAACGCATCCTTTCCTTAAGCACTTCTGCGCCATCATACAACTGATGATTCGCAGAGGCGCGTCTCGCTTTTCTCCACGCACGATGAGAGTGTCATCATCCGTCAGAGGGAGAATGATTTTCTTGTGACAAACAACTTTAGCCTTGTTCTTGGACAACCAGTCCATTCCGACCACTACATCGAAGCTATCCAATTGAATAGGTAAGAGGTCGATGCTAAATCTTTGCTCACCAAGTTCTAATTTGCAACCCCTAACAACTTCGCCCGATTCAACAAGTTTACCATTGGCTAGTTCTATGGAATAAGGAATATCTAATCTACTAGATTCTATTCCAAACATACGTTTAAATTCCACAGACATGAAGCTATAATCAGCACCAGTGTCAAATAGTATAGATGCAAAGTGATTGTTAATGAGAAACGTACCGGTGACCACATTAGGATCCTCGCGTGTGTTCCTTGCTCCAATCACGAATGCTCGAGCCTGAGCATTGTTCCCCCTTGGGCAATCTTTTATGAAATGATCCTTGCTTCCACAACCAAAGCATCCTTGTTTCTGCCCAGCTCCATTACCATTCCGGTTACCATTTCCATTGCCATTTCCACCACCGTTTCTATTACCAGCACCGTTGCGGTTTCCATTCCTGTTTCTATTACCATTTTCATTTCCTTTTCCCCAACAGTTCTCAGTATGGTGACCCAGTTTTCCACACTTGTCGCATTTTGGAACGCGACAAAGTCCTTTGTAGTGACGCTTGCACTGGTTGTAAATGGGCAGAGTGCCCAGGTATCTTCTTGCAGGAGCGTCATTCATGGTTGCAAGAGTTTTCGCCTCCTGAGGCGGGTTGGGGTCACGCTTCTTATTGTTGGAACCCTTATTGTTATGTGTTGCTTGATTCAGGCTCGCATGCTTCCTTTTCTTGTCACCAGACGACTCAGCATGCGTCTCGGTCTTTTCAGTTGGGTTCAGTGATAACTTCTTCATACGAACAACATCTTCAGTAAGGCTGACAGCCATAGTTACAGCCTGAGTGATCGTTTCAGGTTTAGCCGAAGTTACCATGCTGCGAAACTCTGGAGCCAATCCCCAGATGTAGCGTTCAACGCGCTTAAATTCAGGAGTCACCATATAGGGGATCACTCTTGACAAATCGTGGAACCTTGGGGTATAACCAGTAATGTCTGCACCTTCCATGGTCAAGTGCCAGAACTCAGTCTCCAACCTTTGTTGTCACACCCCGGCCGCGTTAAAACAACAAACCGCGACAGAAACACCGGGGAGTGAGGCGACAGAATTATTGTTTCAACAACCATGGTAATTAAAGTTTTGTATTATCAAGATTAATGTTTACATTGTCTTGGAATTTAAATAAAACATAACATAATAATTGTCTTTTAAGTCACTAAGGCCCAAGTCCACCTAAGTGTAGCACAAGCATCATCATGCATTAGCACCTGAAACACATGCGAAAATAGGTACGTCAGCAAAAAAATGCCTGTGAGATACATAGGTTTTGTTTATGCAAGATTCATGACTTGTAGTTTAAAGAAGGGTTTAAATAAAAGTAGTCATGAACCTTGTAAAATATTTTCTTTTATGGAATCATGTAAAAATCGATATGAAAATCAAATGATATGAAAGAAATATGCATGGTTAAATGAATAACCAAGTAAAAGTGAATTAGTATAAAATGTATACTTTGTATAAAAATGTTGTGTCCTTGTGAAAAATGTTTCATGTCTTTGTCAAGTGGCTTAGATAACGCAACAATGTATAATACAATAAAAGCATTTATATATAGGAAGTACCAGCGGCGTATCCACCATGCTTTTATCATATAACACATAGCCCCGTTACATAAGTCACTTATCAATAACCAACCAAAATGTCTTGTTTAATGTTAAAATGTTTATGTATAAACCATGTGCAATGTAATGTGTGAAATGTATCATGTATAAACAAATGTAATGCATAGCAAGTAGAAAGTATCTACTTAACTACGCGAAAATGTTAATGTGATAATCAATGTTATGTACGGTGAATAACTAGTAGTTATTCAACCCCGTAGGAAAATGTACAAAACAATGCTTTTGAATAACCCCAAGTTTAAATCAAATGTTATGTTTTGCAGAAAACTATGCTTTATGATTACAAACATTTATGCAGTAGTGTTTATTCGCATACATTCAAGCCTTGCAACTGTGGCGACAAACCTTTAAACAAATTAAAGGTTCATCTAAGTTATGTATATCGGATTCTGTCATTCCCAACTTCCAAACAAACCTAGGAAGTCGGAAACGGGAGTTGTCAATTTCTATGGTACCATTACATACTACCGAGCAGCGTGATCAATGTTAATGAATGTATTATTGTTCCGATTAAACATACCAAATGTCATAACCAATGTAGCATGTGAAAACCATGTACTAAGTATGCTAAGTAAACATACATAGTAGAAATGTTCATGTAAAACAATGTGCTAGCATGCTTAACATACATAGCAAAACATATTGAAAGCATGTACAATATGTGTACTAGATGAAACTAGTATGTTTATGTCATAAAAGCAATGAAAACACGAAAGTAACAAGTATGCACATGTGTATCACCCCAAAGTATTTGAAAGCGGTAAAAGAGGGGAACTATGTACTCACTTGGGATTGCTTATTAGTCTTGGGAATAAGACTAATTTAAGCTCCAAGTATCACGAAATCAACAAGGCACCTAGTATATGTAACTATGTTAATAATCGGATCCTAATTCGGGAGATAGGATAGAATGATGTTCTATAAATCAAATGAGTATTTGAACTCATATGGTATAATTTAATAGAGCTAACATTCTGATTTGGAAGCCAACCTAAGTGCTCTTGACCCGTTTCGACCCGTTATGGTAGTTTAAGCTACTATAACGCGTCGGTTGCGCAAAACTAAGGTCGGATGGTTATCTATAAGCTATGTCAAGTCTTACATGCCCAATTATACCCTAACATGTTACTAAATCAGATTAAATGTCAAAAATATGTTCACATATGCAAATTATGGATTTATGTTTAAAAAGGGCATTTTGGTCATTTCCTATGGGCATATAAGCTAACTAACAAATGACTAACCAGTCCTAGGTGATCATAAGTGTAACCTCAGGGGTTATTCCCTATGCAACTATGATCACTAATCATGCTTGTTCGGATCCTAATGATCGACCGAACGGGTCGGGTTCGAAAGTCTAAGCGGTTGTTTAGACCGCTTAACTTACGACCCTAAACAAGCACTAAACTAATAGTGACGAGTTAAAAATGTCAAAACATGTTTAACTAACTTATAAAACTGATTTGGTATCAAGACAAAGTGTCTTGATACCTAAAAGTAGTTTCGTTGCAAAATGCGTGCTAAAACACATTTTGACCGAAACTTTGACTCGTCACTACCTAGTTAACATGGTAATTAGTAGGTATAATAGCTAAGGATTATAACCATCGTGATTACAATCACGTTGCGGGTTTACCATTGACTGGTCAACCAGAAAGTCAAACTCTGTTTGACTTTTAAGCTAGGAAAGAAATAAAAGAATGAAGGAAGCCTACAAAGGGTCCTTGCTTGAACTTGATCTTATAATTCTCAGGTATGAAGTTATAAAACCTCAACTTAGAGAATTTAGATCAAGTGTGAAGGAAAATGAGTGAAAGGCCATGCTATTTATACTTGTTGGAAACTCACAAGATCAAGACATGTGTTTTGTTTGGCCTCCAAGCAAAGATAATGGCCATACATGTGTTTGATGCAGGTTCAAAGCCTTGGGGAGGTGTTAACTTGCTCCCCAAAACATGGAAATTGCATAAAAGGCCCTCAAAAACGAGCTGGGAAGCTGCTGTGCAACTTCTGCTAAACTGGGCAGGCTTTACAGACCGCAAAGGGTCCCTTACGGTCTGTAAGGACCCTGCATTTGATCAGTAACTTTCAATAGTTGACAGTTTCAGCCCCTAAGCTTGTTTCGACGCGTTTCGGCACTTCTAACACCCGTCAAGCCCATTTTCAAGCTCCATAATGAAGTTAAAGTATATTCAACTTGAATTTCACTCAAAAATATTACGGATGTCGGTTCCTTTGGCTATACGGTTACGTTGTTCGGTTAATTACGACAGAAATCGTAACCGACGCGAAAACGATCCAAATTGCGAAACGAATGAAGTTTTTGCATGCTGATCACTAAAATAAAAATATTGCTAAAATAAAAATATTTTAGTGTGTACAAAAATTTTGGGTTTCCAGATGTGGTCAGAACGCAAGATATGCGCTTAAATGCAAAATTACGTCGTTTTTGACACTTTTAGTCCCTGTAAGATCAAATAAGCATGTTTTCGCACACCGAACCTATCAAAGCTTATTTATAAGCTATGTTTAGGTTATTTATGGTATTTTTAGCTTATGATCAAGTTCCGGACTGTACGTTGCCTTACGAAACGGCAGACTTTTGCAAATTGACGTAAATAGTCCCTGCGAGCGAATAAACTTGTTTTTGCCATACCAAACCTTCTAAAACTTATTTCTAAGTTATGTAAAGGTTATTTAAGGTATGTTAAGTTTATGTTGCTATCCCAGAGTGTTTTTCGCGTTAAACTGAATACGGTTACGCAATAGTTTGCGTATAACTTTCCAGAAAGCGATATAGAGTTTAAAATCAATCAAAAATCAAAACGTGCATAAAGGCAACATAAATAACAAATATTGGGATCAAAATACATTTTTTTATTAATATTGTATTGCTCATAGTTTGTAAAATGATTACACAAAAACAGATGTCAAATTTGAAGTTCAGCATGAGAGCAATACTTCTCTCTCATTCGTTCCTTTAGCTCATCCCACGTCATGTCATACGCAGCATCATCACCCAGAGTCTGGACTTGCAAGTTCCACCAAGTGAAAGCTTCATCGACAAACAACCCAGTAACAAAAGTGACTTGTTGATCCGCGGTACACTTGCTCATGCGGATAGTGGAGTCAATCTTCTTCGTCCAGCGTACAAATGCCACTGCACCTCCAGTGCCGTCGTAGTTTAGTGGCTTGCAATCGAGAAACTGCTTGAAAGTGCAGCCTTGAGCTGGGTTTCCTCCAGATGTATCTCCCTGTCCATTACGTCTAGCATTGCTTGGTCCTCCACTTTGTTCGGTGTGGTTTGCCTCGTATTAGGCGATAGCTGCGGAGATCCTTTCTTCCAGTAGGGTGTTCAGTTCTTTAGCAGTACTCGGCAGAAGAGGAGGAGGGGGTTGGTTGATCGGAATCCTGATTGTTCACAGCTCTCCTAGGTGCTATGTTCTGTCAGAACACAACGCACTGGGTTAGACATTTGTTTGATATCGTCTTACGAGACAGTAGTAGTATATAAACACAGACATATACCCACATAAGTGACATCAAACAATCCGCCAAACGTACAAATCAATTCATACAGTGACAAGCATGCACAAATAGATAAATACTGATGTGTCATAAGATATTCACTGAGTCTCTACACATATTAGGGCAACTTGTAACATCATTGTTTACGAAGTAAACAAAATGTATAAGGGTTACATCACCCCATAGTACAAGTTTAATATATGTAAAGGACAAAATATCTTACTTCACATTGGCGGTTCTTGTCTTTATACCCTAAAATATTACTCCAATACAGTATTTAATAGGCTGGGTGAGGGGTGAGGGTGTTTACGTTGACCCTTTTCTTGTACTGAAAGAATCTCTTATGATACGTGACAAGACTTGCTGTGGTTTCTATGCACTGAATTCCATAATTATGTATGCATCCAAAATTACATAAGTCCATGCACAGTCTGCACAGTTCGTTTCATCGTCGGATCACTTCCTTCAGATAGGCCACTATTTTCAGGTACAGTCATGAGTACCTGAGATATTCTATTTCTAGTATATGTATATACTAATTATCACACATAGTTGCAAGTAATTCTTAGTTAAAGACAAGTGCTACTCCAATGCACCCTAAGTTTCGTAGTGTCCTTACTTGACTCTTTGAAAATAGTTTCCGGTAGTGGATGTTGCGGAAAGTTTTATGCAATGAAAACTTTTGAAAAATTGTTTTCGTGAAAGGATCCTAAATATTGTAGTCTAGACTTGAGAAGGAATCCTGTTTCACTCCAAATGCCATTAACAAAATATAAGTTAAGTGTTTACAACACAAATACAGTATTGTCTGACAAGTTTACAACTTTATTCAAAGATAAACAACATCCAAGAGCAAGAGTAAGATCGCGCGCACATCCAATTTAGTTACCTGAAATACATGTGAGTATTTAGAAAATCGTCAACATAATGTTGGTGTGAATTCATGCAGTTTTTGTATTGAACGTTTGTATACTTTGTATGAAAACATGGTATGTAATTTGTATAAATCAAGTATTTCTGTAAGTATAAGGAAATCCAGATCGCTAATGGTTTGCAAGGCCATTAACATGTAACACGACATAGGAAGCATCCAAACCATAGGCATTTTTAGTAGTCGATTCATAACTGAGACACAAAAGCACTGCTTGGTACTATTTATCACCAAGAGTGTGGCTTCCTGAAACCCATTAGATCTAACCTTTTGTTCTGCGGTCTTAGTATGTACACGATTAATGGTGGTACCCTTTTCGTGACAAGATCTAAAGTATCATTCCTTAGTTTTTGTATTCAACATACCATAACACATGTATTTTCCCTAAGTTTAAAAAGCATGTAAAAGTTTTAAAGTGGGGACATGAACTCACAACTTTGCGTTTCTTGCGCCGTAAACTTCACCGGGTTTGCTTATATAGCGTCGTGACCTATACGTGTTTTATTAACGTTAGTCACTAGACTTGTATCGCACAAGTACAAGTCACCATCTTTTATGTGTGTGTTCTTTGTGTGTTAAAAATGATTTATATTTTAACTATGTATCTTACTTACATTATTTTTCCAATAAATACAAGTATCTTGTATTTTTCACCCGAGTTATGTATTTTTGTCCAAGAAGACATTTTAAGTTCGTAACTTGTCCGAGATACATAATCTATTAAGAAATATATTTTCATAAATATATTTTCTTGTATTTGTCTAAGCATGTTGTATGTGTATTTTTGTATTTTTACCCCTTAGGAGTGTTTAGTGTATTTTCAAGTCCTAATACACTATTACATATAACACACATTACATACACTTAGCACAAAATTTGGTGCCCAATAAATATATATATTTTCCTCAAAAATATATATACTTAATATCAACTTTTATCTTGAAGAAATCATCATTTCTTAACTTGAAGTTTACACAAAAATTAGGGAAACCTTGGTAAATATTTTTAGGTGAATTTTTAGGGAATAAGTTTCACCAAAACTTATATTTTTCTAAGTGTCAAAATTTTATAGAAATTTTGACATGGTTTCCCCTAAAAATGGAGGTTTCCCATGTTTTCAAAACATGTGTTTTTTTTTCTTTTAAAATCATCACAACAATCAACAATTCATTCAACACTTACCAAGTGTCAAAATCAAGTAAATTGCACTACATCATGAACTTGAAGTCTTTGTAAAAACTTGTAGTAACTTACCATGTTATATAGTAGGTTTAGTTACCCCTTAAAACATTGTTATTTGTTTGTAAATCACATTCTTGAAAGATTTAGTCATTTACAACTTGTAAGATGATTTTTCTAAAAATATATCTTTTGTATTTTTCTTGTTACAAACATGTTTCTAGTCTTGTTTAAACGTTAAAAATATGATTAGTTTGCTTATGAAGAAACACTAGATAAATGGTCGGAACCGAAATATCTAGGGGGTTTGAATCCGCATAAAAGGGTTAGCTCTCTCTCGGTCGATTCAGTTGCAGCTGATCTCCTTCTCCGATGGTTCTGCAAAAAAGAACACCGTTAGCCTCGCCAAGGGGAGAAGAGGGTTCTCTCCTTGACCCGACTCCGGTGTGAGAATAAGTATTGGTAATAGAGAAGAGAAAAGTATTTGAGAAGTGTGTGTGACTTGAGTTCATACCTGAACAGTTCTTGTATTTATAACCGGGAGTTTGGGAGGGAAAACCTGTTATTGAAAAGATGACGGAAGATGCTAACGCCGTAGCGGTTATATTTTCTTCCGTTAAGTTCTTTGATCCAACGTCGAGTTGTCTCGATCCGATGTGAATGCACACGGATCGTGGTTTGATCTATGGCTAGGGAGTTGCCACGTGGAAAGTGATTAAGTGAAGATTATTCTTCAATTGCATGCCTTCGTTGTGATTTCAGGGATGCCTGTGGTAATGACACGTGTCCAGACGGTTATAACCGTCTGGGTGGTGCACGATCATATTCTTTCTAGAAGATTACTGCTGTAATCTAGTGTGGCACCTTACTGTGTGGAGGCCACTGAATAAATCCTAAGTCTAAATTATCCAAGTCTGGATATTTAGGCAGAGGTATTGATCTCAGGATTTTAATCCTTTGTTAATGGGAGAAGGCGCAAGGATTTATGTTTTCCTTTAGGCGCGCGACTATAGATTGCTGATTACTTTCTTCCTTTTGTAAGACCAATGCGCGGCCGCGCAAGGTTAAAAAGGTTGAAAGGCCAGTTTGTGGTATGGTCTTAAATACTTATTATGTGGTTTTTGGGACCTTACCCCTTCAAGTCCCCCCAGTCTAGTGTTGTACTTATGCAAATAAGTGGAGCACTGGACTTATGAGAGGAAAATGTTTTTGGGCGCGAGAAATAAGAAATCTTCTATGAGAAGATTTGAATGAGTTTGTAAAGATTTTTTATGGAAAATCTTTGACTTGAAGCTAGTGCAGTAAATTGATTTTGACAACCTGTCATTGTCAGTTGTTTTTTACTGTCCGTGTCTTACACGTGCGCGTGTAAACGCGTGTATGTTCTGACATTTTCTTTTTCTGTTGCTTGGGGAACTGTGACACCCGGAACAGTCGCTGTGACGGTTACCGATGCTATTTATTGCGATAAGTATATATAATCGTCTGGATAACTTCTTTTGTATAATCATTGTCTCTGTTGAAAAACTTTCCTCATTTCTTGTTCTACCGAAAACTTTGTTGCTCCTTCTTTATGTCAACCGGAGAACATCAAGAAGATCTCACTGAAGAAATGACGACTGAGCTTCCACCGTTAAAGTGGACAAGGGCATCCTTTGAGGGTCTGATTCAGAATCTCAAATTTCCGGAGAACTGGGGTGCTTTGTATCCTGAAGAGGGGCAAACCGCAGCGGATGCTCCGGCTGGGTATATTACCCTCTTTTGGGATTTTTTCTGTGACGGTAACTTTCGCTTGCCTGTTACCAGATTTTTCCTTGACGTTCTCGGATTTTACAAACTTCATATTTCCCAACTTCACCCTATTGGTATGGTTAGGGTTCGGCATTTTGAATTTGTGTGCCGGACGATGCATGTTGAACCGACTGTTCTTCGATTTAGGGTTTTTCATCAGATGCACTGTACCCAGGGGTTTTATTCGTTTGTTCAGAGGGCTTCTGTGAAAAAGATTCTACTGCAACCCCCAAAATCCTTCCATGATTGGAAGCAAAAGTTCTTCTTTATTAAGGCCGGAGTGATTCCGGTGAAGATGATTTTAAGGGGGAAAGACGACATTCCGATTGAAACGCTTCAGACTCCTGTTGATGAGAACTGGTACCAAGATCTGAAAGATGTGCCCAATATTGCATTGCCGGAGAAAGCTCTTGTCGGAGCCGGCATGAGTTTGAACTTGAAGATGGAACGTGACGATAAACCCGTATACACAGAGGATGGTCATAGTAAGTTTGGGGCTTTTTCACTGTTCTTTTCTTTTTCTTTTTTTTGTGACCTTTTTTTCTTTTTTGGATGTAGTTGTCTCTTTGTATGTTGTTGCCTTCAGGAGGGAAGGCGGAAGGATGGGTACCATCAAAAAGAAACCTGAAGAGGAGCTTTGGTACCATCGCATTGTAAGGAATTTTGTTCTTCCGCAAGATGCGGATCTATCTGCTCAACCAGCTGGTGATGCTGGTAAGTTATTTCTACATTTCTTTTTTCCTTTTATTCTTTGTGGGTAAACCTTTGCTTTGCGCTTTTGTAGGTGAATTGTTGAACTTTGGCATAGGCCCTGAAAGGAAGAAACGCGCAACAACTTCTACTTCTTTGCCCAAAAGGAGTGAGACTGTTAAAGCTCAAACTTTGAAGGCGAAGAATGTTGGAGAGAAGAAAGGTACGCGCCGTTCCTCTGTCCCCAGGTGTGATTATGTGGTGGTTTCTGATTCTTTGGAGGGTCTTACTCCTGCAGTGATTATGCGGGAACCGAAGCCTGAACCAAAGGATTCTGCTGATATTCCCCCATCCAACCCTAACGAGCCTATTGACCTAGACTCTAGTCCTGAACACTTGGTGCATCGGAAGGCTGGTAAACGGAAACAAACTGATCCTGACGCGGAGGGTCAACCTCCTAAAAAGGTGCAAAGGAAGAAAATTACCAGAAAGGGAAATCTTGATGCATTTGTTTCGGACTCTGTCCCTGGTAAGTGTTGTTCTTCCTTGTTTTCTTTAAGCGGGTGGAATTCTTACAGACTTTTATTTGTCCAGAAGTTCCTGTTTCCCCTGTTCCTATAGAAGTACCATCTGTGGTTAATAAAGAACTTCCCCCTACTCCTCCGCGCGCTGCTGTTGCAGACCCGCTAGAGCCTTCAGAGATTGCTGGGGAAGGTGTAGAGAAAACTGTTGAGGCTGAGAAGCCTGTTGGTGTTAATACAGAGGCTGAAAAGATTGTTGAACCGGGCGTGGTAGATGATGCTGATAATCCACCGACCCCGGAAACTGTTGTTCAAGATTTGGGAAAAAAGGAAACTGCTGAAAAAATTCAATCTTCTCCCCCTAGACCTTCTGAAGCTATACCTGAGCATACTGAGAAGGTCACAACTGAGGAGACAGGCTCATCTGCTGGTGTTGATAAACAATCTCCAATTCGTCCAGAAGAAACTTTGGGAGAATATTATTATCGGACTTATACGGAAAAAGATGCTTTTGATCCTCATGTCCCTGTTTGGAATGTGAAAAAAGGTGATACCTTCTCGGATTGGCGTGTATGCCAAGATTGGTTGCAGGGGATACTTCCGCCTGGTGAGATTAAATTTCAGGAAAATCAGCCTTATGAACAGACCTATCAATCTTATCTTGCAGAAATCGCTTCTCATGTTTCTACTACTCACCGTATAGTGCGTGAGTGGTATAGCATGCATAAGGAGCGGGCATCTTTTATAGCATCGCAAAAGAAGTTTGCTAAAGATGGAAAAAATGTGGCTCAGTTGAAGGCTAAATTAGAGACTGAGCGAGCCAAGTTTGAAGCTGAGCGTAAGACTGAGAATTGGTCTGTTGCTGGTTGGAAAAGAAAGGCTGAAGCTGAAACTGCTCTCATGTCTGAGGAACGGAAAAATTGGACGAGAATTTGTGAGAAGGACAATGCTGAGAAGGCAAACCTCCGCAATATCATAAATAACCTCAAGGCTGAGGTTGAAAATCTGAAGAATCAAGATGCAGAGGTAGAAAGATTGAAGAAAGAAAAAGCTGATATGGAAGCTATGTTGGTGGAGGCGCGTTCTCATAGGGAACGAAGTGAGCAACGGGAGGTACAAGCTTTAGCCACTCTTGCCGTTAGAGATAAAGAATTAGAGGAACTTACTGCTTTGGTTTCTGACCAGGAACAATTGAAGAAGGATCTGGAGCTTGCGCATTCCGAGAATACTGAAACCTCCCGCCGTTTGACTGAGGTTGAGGAGAAATTGGAGAATTCAGAAATGGCGCGGGTTTCAGCGGAAAGCGAGCTTGAACCTTTAAAGAATGATATGGCCTGGTTGAAAGATCGCGGGATTGCTTGTGTAAGTTTCTTTCCTCTTTTTTGTTGTGAAATCATATATGCGCTTTTTTTTATGCTTGATTTCATAGGTTGTTGAATCTGTGTTAAACTCTGAAGAACTGGATAAAACTGTTGCTAATTTGATGGTTGCTGCACGACGAGATGGGTACGCGCAAGGTTATGCGGAATGTTCCCAACATGTGAATAGCGCGTTGAAGGCTAACTGGGATAATAGCAAGTCTGCTACCTTCGGCGTAAATACTGCCGCCGCGCTTGCTTCCATGAAGACAGAGTTTAATAATTTGCAACTTCCAGTTATGGAGTTGATAAATGTGGCGCTGCAATCGGATGATCACGTGGCGCAACTCAAAGAAATCTTTCCGGATGAGGGTGAAGATTTAGAGTAGGATGAAATTGTATTGAACAATTTTTTATGTGGGATGTAGATCCTTGTTTTGTCAGTGCGCTGTTGCGCAAGGATTCTAAACACTGCTGTGTTTGAAGCTCTTTAGGGCGTATTGGTACGCTAAAAATAGTATGTTTCTATTTGTTTTGTTAAATGATTTTAAAATATTTTGCATGAGTACAATTGCTTTTACTTGAGTAAGGCGAATGAAGTTGGTATGAAGCTCATGTGTGAGTATATGGTCGTTTGTGACGTGATCACTGACCGCGCATGGAGCTTGTTTTATACTACCATAATGTTTTTGCGCTTACTAAAAAGAAATTGCATGCACTTTGTAAACACAAAAATAATAGAAACTTTGTAATTTTATTCATGGATAGAGCTCAGAGGCTTTACAAAGTTTTTCTGATAATTAAATGGAACTTAACTTACTCTCTGATAGTTCCGCCGCATTTGATAGGTCATGTCTTTTCTGCGGAAAACTTATAGAGTCCTTTAAGTTTTGGCCCGTTTGCTTGAGCTTTCTTCTCCCCGGGTAATCTGCTTAATCTCCTTGCGCATATTCTGGAGTAAATGCGTAAGTTCTCCATTTTTGAGGGCTTTCTCTATTTCCGTGCGCAGAGATATGCAGTTGTTCGTGGTATGCCCGTTGTCTTTATGATATTCGCAGTATTGCGCCGGGTCTTGACCACGTTTACTCTTCATCGGAATCGGAGGTTTGAATTGATAGTCCTCAGTACTCAGAACCTCCGCCGGGGTCTTTGTTAGGGGAGTCCACTGCTTCTCCCTATTTTCGTGCTTGTTCTCTCTTTGTGTAGAGAGCTTGTTGATTGTTGTGCGGGCATCTTCAGAGGAACGACTTCCTGATGACTCGCGCCATGATTTTTTGAACCTTCTTTCACCGGTTGCGCTTAAGTCTGCGGGCCTGTTGTGTGGTGGTGGTGGCCTGTTTGTAGTAAGGTTTTTCTCGGTCTGCGCATAAACCTTGGCCGCCGCCATTATCTTTTCCCAACTCTTGGGAAGGCCCTCCATTCCAGATAATACCTTAACCATGTCGTCACATCTAACAGTGTACTTGAACTGAGCACGGATTAGTTGTTCGTTAACACCTCCAATCTCCAACACTTCTTTATTGTATCTGGTGATAAAATCCTCCAGATTCTCGTCATCGCGGCGCCAGATGTTCATGACGTCGGATGTATCACGCATGGAACGCCTTTGTTGGCTGAAGTGTGTTAAAAACTTTTCACGCAGATCTTTCCACGACTCGATCTGTCCCGTTGGTAGGTTATCAAACCAGATTCGCGCTGGGCCAGTTAATGTTTGTACAAACAAATGACACCATAGCGGAAGAGTCCAACCGCCAACTAACCCTGCGCTGGTGAATACTCTCAGATGATCATCAGGGTCAGTTAACCCATTGAATTTCCTAACGTTAGATGGTAATTTTGCCTTCTCCAATGGAGCCAGAGCTATCTCCAGTATGAACTTCGAGTTTTCCGCCGCTTCTGCAGGGCGATAAACTAAGTCATAGTTATGTTCTGCCACAGGGTTATAAACCGCTCGAGGTCTGCATTTGTTATAGTTTGGCTGTAGTCGGTTGAACACACTGTTGTTTGCACTCAAACGGTATGTTGGATCGGATTCATCGGTGTGGGTATCCCGTTGGGAACCCAACCTATCATGAACCGATTGTTTTCGACGAGGATGTGATTCTCCGTGATGTTGCCTCTGGTAACTGCCTGACTGAATGTACTCGCGTTGAGACGTGGATCTGGCATGAACTTCTGTATCATCATAAGTTGATTCAACTCGCTGGGAAGCATGAGTTCTAGATCCCGGTCTCCGTGATTAAGTCAGAGGAGCAGTTTGAGCACACAACTGTGTGTACACTGCGTTTAATGCCCCTTGGGACCGGACATACCATGATATCGGAGTTTCTCCTGGTGGTAAAATTGATTGAGCAGGGTTTGCTGGTAACATTCCTGGAGTAACAGGATCATTTGGTCGATTGGATTGAACCTCATTATCGTCCGAGGCCTCTTCTACGATCCCTTCTACTGGTAAATTGTTTCCGACATTTGGTCGAGAACCAGGTTGCCGGTGAGATGACAAATTTTCTGCCATGTGCAAAAACAGAAAATGGAATGAACTGAATCGAAACGAGGTAGAAACTAGAAAAACTGAGAAAACGGTGGGCGCCAATGAAGAAACACTAGATAAATGGTCGGAACCGAAATATCTAGGGGGTTTGAATCCGCATAAAAGGGTTACCTCTCTCTCGGTCGATTCAGTTGCAGCTGATCTCCTTCTCCGATGGTTCTGCAAAAAAGAACACCGTTAGCCTCGCCAAGAGGAGAAGAGGGTTCTCTCCTTGACCCGACTCCGGTGTGAGAATAAGTATTGGTAATGGAGAAGAGAAAAGTATTTGAGAAGTGTGTGTGACTTGAGTTCATACCTGAACAGTTCTTGTATTTATAACCAGGAGTTTGGGAGGGAAAACCTGTTATTGAAAAGATGACGGAAGATGCTAACGCCGTAGCGGTTATATTTTCTTCCGTTAAGTTCTTTGATCCATTGTCGAGTTGTCTCGATCCGATGTGAATGCACACGGATCGTGGTTTGATCTATGGCTAGGGAGTTGCCACGTGGAAAGTGATTAAGTGAAGATTATTCTTCAATTGCATGCCTTCGTTGTGATTTCAGGGATGCCTGTGGTAATGACACGTGTCCAGACGGTTATAACCGTCTGGGTGGTGCACGATCATATTCTTTCTAGAAGATTACTGCTGTAATCTAGTGTGGCACCTTACTGTGTGGAGGCCACTGAATAAATCCTAAGTCTAAATTATCCAAGTCTGGATATTTAGGCGGAGGTATTGATCTCAGGATTTTAATCCTTTGTTAATGGGAGAAGGCGCAAGGATTTATGTTTTCCTTTGGGCGCGCGACTATAGATTGCTGATTACTTTCTTCCTTTAGTAAGACCAATGCGCGGCCGCGCAAGGTTAAAAGGTTGAAAGGCCAGTTTGTGGTATGGTCTTAAATACTTATTATGAGGTTTTTGGGACCTTACCCCTTCAGCTTAGAAACCATGACTTCGTAATTCTTATAAATAAACTTGGTTTCTTGAGAAAATCATTTTGGTAATCATCTATTTACAAGATTTGTATTTTGTTTAAATCATCTTTACATATGAAAATCAATTTCATCATTTAAGTTCAAGAAGACATAAAGTATGATCATCTTGGTCTTTCACAAGATCACCACCTTAACTTACTAGATCATGTGTTTAATCACAATCTAGTAAGTTTCTTATGATGTCTAACATCACTAACACAAATCATCAATCATCAAGAAGCAAATAAACACTATCAACATGTATTATTATGTTATTAAGCTTATGTTAAAGTATCATGATCATGTTCTTTAGTGTTCTTCAAGATTAACAATATTCATCATCTTTTATTCATCAAAATATGAAGTAACAAAGGGTTATGAGGGTCTTACTACTAGCACAAGGCTACGGAAGAACACTTGATGTTGAAGATGATAAATGGGTTGGATAATAGCAAATGAAGAAGGTCATTCAAGATCCACAAGCTCCAAGCTTCCTTAATCACCTGCTTACACCTTAGGATGGCCTTGAAATGGATGGGATTGAGTTGGAAATAATGGTGGTGTGGGTGGTGATCTTCGGCCGAGATGAGGGAAGGGAGGAAGGAGAGAGGAGAGTGGTGAATATGAAGTGAGGCTCATGTATTCTTATAACCATCTTGAGCTTTTATCCAAGGGTTCTTGTGTTTCATATAGTAACACAAAATCTCTAAATATATCTTCACAATCTTAGGAGATTTAGCAAGATCATACAAGATCAAAGGAGATCTATGGTGGGCTTACCCTATGACCGTCCATTTAAAAGGGGGGGGGGTAAAGTGTAAGTTTGATGGGTAGTTAAGTAATCTAATTGGATTTCAAGAGATTTTGTTAGTGTTTGAGTGTATGATGTGTTATATAGTGTGTTAGGGTGTTCCGGATCATAACTAGCTCAGAAATAATAAAACAATGCTTCTAGTATAATTTGGTGTTTCGGGTAGTGTCCGGTTGTTTGGTTAGATACCGGTTCGTTAAAGTGTTAAACTATTCCGTTTAGTGATCTTTAAGTACCCTTTTGTGACGCTTTTAATTCCCGACACTTAGGAAAGCATTCAGGACCATTTAGTCATGTGTTTGCATGGTACAAACTTGTTACAATGCTGAATTTTGCTGAAATATATGAAATTCAGCATTTAAAGTGTGTTTCGGGTGCTTTTTGGTGCATATTCTAGCTTCCGGAAAGTCTATATGTTAACCCTTGTATCCATTCTTGGGTTTTAATGTATTTTAGACGTTGCACCTACTCCTAGGCCCCAATTCTATTGTCTGACTGCTTTCTGCAGAATTGCTGACACAGTGTGTCTTACCGGTGAGTTTACTAGTCTTTCTGACGCAACGCTAACATTAATGCATTAAGCCATATTTGAAGTATAAAACGTGCATGAATTCACAAGTGTAGCATGAAATCAGACAATGTTGACATTTAAGCACATAACTGCAGATATTAGATAATAATTGAATTATACAGAAATTACCGGTTTTGTGCCAGTTGTCACAGTCTCCCCCCCCCCCCCCCCCGTTAAAAGAATTTTGTCCCGAAATTCAGGCTTAGCTAACTCTCGCAGGAGTTTTCTTGAATAGGTGGGGGTACTTTTCTTTAAACTGGTCTTCACGTTCCCACGTATACTCGGGTCCGTGCTTAGAGTTCCAACGTACTTTGACAAGTTTGACACTACTCCTTCGGGTCTTGTTGAATTTCCAGTCTGTAACCTCAACGGGTTGTTTTGTAAATCGGAGTGTGTCATCAATATGCACTTCATCCGCAGGGATGATCACTGTTTCTTGGGTTGGACTCTTCTTGAGGTTGGACACATGAAACGTATCATACACTCCATTAAGTTCTTCCGGTAATTCCAACTTGTACGCCACGGTACCAATTCTTTCCAAGATCTTGAATGGTCCGATGTATTGTGGATTTAGCTTTCCACGTTTTCTGAATCTTACTACGCCCTTCCAAGGTGAGACCTTCAACAAAACTTTGTCTCCCACCTCGAACTCTAATGGTTTTCGTCTTCGATTAGCGTAGCTATTTTGTCGATCTCAAGCCGCCTTAATGCGCTCTCGGATCTGCATGATTTTGTCGGTTGTCTCTTGAACAAGTTCAGGACCAATCATACGTTTGTCTCCAGCGTCTGCCCAACATAATGGCGAGCGGCACTTGCGGCCATACAGAGTTTCGAACGGTGCGGCTTTTATGCTCGTATGATAATTGTTATTGTAGGAAAACTCAACTAAAGGTAGATGCGTATCCCAGCTGCTGCTTAGGTCCATAACACATGCGCGAAGCATATCTTCTAGGGCTTGTATGGTTCGTTCGCTCTTGCCGTCTGCTTACGGATGGAAGGCCGTGCTTAGATCTAGTTGAGATCCAAAGGCTTCCTGGAAGGATTGCCAGATCCTTGAGACAAAACGTCCATCTCTGTCTGAAATAATTGAGATAGGCACTCCATGACGTGCCACAATTTCTTTCAAGTACAGCTCAACAAGCTTTCCAGTGCTATCCTTCTCTCGGATCGGTAGGAAATGCGCAGATTTTGTTAACCGATCGACTATCACCCATATCATATCATGCCCCCTAGGGGTCCTGGGTAATTTTGTTATGAAGTCCATTGAGATTTGCTCCCATTTCCACATGGGTATCTCTGGTTGTTGCAGCAGTCCGGACAGTTTTTGATATTCAGCCTTAACCTTAGCACAGGTTACGCACTTTCCAACATAGATAGCAACATCGCTTTTAAGCCTCGACCACTAATAGTAATCCTTCAATTCTTGAAACATTTTGTTCGATCCTGGATGGATCGAGTATCTCAACTTATGAGCTTCATTAAGGATGACTTCTTGTTTACCGCCATAGAGCGGAACCCAAATACGCCCCTTAATGTATAAGGTTCCCTCTTTGTTTGGCACCAAATTCTTCAGCATACCTCGGAGATATTCAGCTCTACGGTTCTCCATCTTAAGGGCTTCCTGTTGTGCATCATGAATGCATGCAGTGAGTTTCGTTCGAATAGTCATTTCCAACGCTCGAACCCTTAGGGTCTTAACCCTTTCTTTTCGGCTTAACGCGTCTGCTACAACGTTTGCTTTTCCAGGATGGTACTTAATCTCACAGTCATAATCGTTTAGCAGCTCGATCCAACATCGTTGACGCATTTTAATTCCTTCTGATCAAATATGTGTTGTAGGTTTTTGTGATCTGTGAAGATTGTACATCGAGTACCATATAAATAGTGTCGCCAGATCTTCAAAGAGAATACCACTGCACCTAGCTCCAAGTCGTGCGTGGTGTAATTCCTTTCATGCACCTTCAACTATCTTGAAGCGTAAGCGATGACTTTTTGACGTTGCATGAGCACGCAACCCAAACCTTGACGCGAAGCGTCGCAGTATACCACGAAGTCTTCAGTGCCTTCGGGTAAGGATAGTATCGGTGCATCGCATAGCTTATTTTTGACCATTTGGAAGGCTTCTTCCTGCTTATCACCCTAGTCGTACTTTTTGTCTTTCTGCGTGAGGGTTGTCAGGGGTTGAGCAATCTTGAAGATATTCTTGATAAATCGTCGCTAATAGCCCGCTAAGCCCAAAAATTGTCGAACTTCAGTTGGGGTTTTGGGGGCTTCCCAATTCTTTATTGCTTCTATCTTGGATGGGTCTACATGAATGCCCTTCTCGTTCACAACGTGACCAAGGAACAGTACTTCGCGAATCCAAAATTCGCACTTGGAGAATTTCGCGTAAAGTTTCTCTTTCTTCAGTAGTTCCAAAATGGTTCTGAGGTGTTGCTCGTGCTCTTCTCTTGTTCGCGAGTAAATCAGGATATCATCGATAAATAAAATCACGAATTTATCGAGATATGGTTTGCAAACGCGGTTCATTAGGTCCATAAATACCGCTGGCGCGTTCGTCAGTCCGAATGGCATCACAAGGAACTCGTAATGCCCATAGCGTGTTCTGAATGCAGTCTTTGGTACGCTTTCCTCTTGGATTCTTAACTGATGGTATCCCAATCGAAGGTCGATCTTGGAATAGTAGCTCGATCCTTGCAATTGATCAAATAAGTCATAAATCCTCGGTAGTGGGTACCGATTCTTGATAGTGAGCTTGTTTAGTTATCTATAATCGATACACATCCGCAGAGTTCCATCCTTCTTCTTCACGAACAATACTGGAGCTCCCCAAGGCGAGAATCTTGGCCTTATGAATCCTTTATCCAACAACTCCTGGAGTTGTGTAGATAATTCTTGCATCTCGGATGGTGCAAGCCAATAGGGTGCCTTGGCTACAGGAGTGGCTCCTGGAACCAAGTCTATATGAAATTCGACTTGTCGTTGCGGAGGTAGTCCTGGCAGATCTTCGAGAAAAACATCAGGGAATTCCTTCACCACAGGAATGTTCTCGAGTTTTTGTTGGATCGTCATGTGACCCTAATGAGTCAATCTGAAGAGTTCAACATCAAAATCAAAGGCGGAATCAATGAATTTGACGTAACACAGCTTGATACTTTCTAATTATCTTCTCTTATTGATTTCCTGAGCTTTTACAATTCAAATCACAATCCGGCAGCACCTCGGCTCTGAAAACATTGTTCTAATTCCGTTTCAAATGAACTAACCACAACCCTGTATATAAAGTAAGTGATTCCATTTGAAGGTGGCATGGACCATTTCAAACGGAATTAACATGGTTAATTTCGTTTGAACTGGTCAATGTCTCTTTCAAACGAAATTACACATTTACACATAAACAAACCTAATTTCTACCCTGTTGTGTGCTAGTTTATCCTATCTAGACATAAGACTCGATAAAGATGAAGTTAACAGACATTTGATGCACCAACAGACTCCCCCTTGGATGTTGACGAAGTCTTCGGCGTCGAGTCTTTAGTCTTTAGTTTTGATCTATCATTCTCTTCCCTAAATTGTTTTGACATTGTAAAACATCCTTCAATTCTTTTATCTTCAAACTCCCCTTTAAATGTTGATCCAGAATTTTGACTCCCCCTTTCAAAGACTCCCCCTCATGATAAGCTGAGACTTGAATTCTGGTTCAAACTTTGACATTTTCTTTACCATGGGGAACTTGACTCCACTATATCCTGTTTCTCAAACATATAACATTATAATCTATTCAAACCTAAACTTCTATTAACTGTTCATCAGTTTTAGAAATCCACTTAAGTATTCTGGTCCAAGTTAATGACCCTGATTACTCAATTTATCTACCAAGTCCCACTTAATGACCTTGGTTGATCTGTGACAAAAACAAACTGATTTTTGTTCAACATTTTTCTGAAAAATTACAAGTTTCAAGTTAATGAACTTGTTTTGACTTTCCATTTTCTCAATTATCCATGTTAAGCTCTCAACTCATCATCCAGCTTAGAATCTTTCTGCATCTGCTCCAACCTTCTGAATCTGAAGATCAACTCCCCACTTTGGTTTGTCGGAAAATAAAGTAGAAATGAAAAATCTTTTTGGATTTTGAATTAAAGCTTCTAGACTAGAAAATGAATTACAGAAATAAAATGTAGTAAAAGTAAACTATTTACAAACATACTTTTGGTGAGCGTGTTAGGGAATCATATCAGCTATTCGACAAGTCACAAGTACCATTAAGCTTTGATTACATACTCAGAATTAAACAATTCACTTAGATTGTCGATATACTGATCCACTTAAATTCTCACAAAATTTTCAATCTGTTCAGGATACGGATTAGGTGTTTTAGAACTTAAACTCATTCATGTGTCCCACCTCTTGAATATACTCCCATATCCAAATCCCAATATTCAGTCTTACAGGTGAGTATACCACAGATGATATCTATAAAGGGGTTAAATGTGAAACCGTAAGAGCTCAGGTCAAAACTTCCGTTCAGCAGAGAGATGACGACTCGTCTTTCAGGGGGTCCCCTTTAGAGGATCTTTTTTACAACAACACATGATTAGCATTTTTCAATGTTTCATCATTTTTTATGCTGAGGGCAGGCTTTTATTTCAAGCAAGCGTAAAGTATTATACGGGGACTAGGCCATTGCTTTCGTAAAATCAGAAGTCCCGGGATAATACCCCAGATATCACTGAGTATAAAGACCTAGTATCTCAGAAAGAGGGATCTTTCAAACGAGATTTCAGGGGTTACCTATATATCCAAGTAGTGTTCCCCACAAAATAAGTAAGTAAAGATTTAGGTTTATATCCCGAACAAACCTACTAAATGTGTAAAAACCTATCGGCACATCATCAGCGAGACTGTTTAATACTTTTTAGACTTTACATATCTTTAGCATACCGTAACTGTCAAGCCAATGTACTATTATTTTCCCTTTTTACACAAGCTCTTTTCTGATTTTCTATTGTTTTTGGATTTTGAAAATATCTCATGTTTTTGGATTTTTGAAATTTTTACTGTTTTTGTATTTTCTGAAAATATTACCCTATACTCTCCCCCTAAATACCAAAACAAGTAAAAAATCGACAAACCATTGCAGATTGTTTCTCAACATCATCATCTACAATGTTATCCTCATCAACGCCAATAATCCCATCCGACACCGATAAAAGCTTCATACCGTTTAGTTTTAAAAGATACTTAAAACGAGTTTTGTCAAATGCTTTGGTATGTAAATCAGCTTTCTTTTCGTCTGTGTGGATTTTCTCAATTCGTATCAACTTCTTCTCAAAGCAATCTCGGATGAAGTGATGACGAATTTCGATATGTTTCATTTTAGCTTGATGAACAGGATTTTTAGTAATGTTTATTGCTGTCTCATTATCAACAAAGATAGGGGTGTTAAGAAATTGCACACCGTAGTCGCGCATCTGTTGCTGGATCCACAAGATCTGAGAGTAGCAACTGCTAGCAGATACATACTCAGCTTCACATGTGGACAAAGCTATAGAGGTCTGCTTCTTGCATTGCCAGGTAACCAATCGTGATCCGAAAACTGGTACCCCGCTGTTGTTGATTTAGCGTTAACTTAGCAGCTTCCGAAGTCGGAATCGGAATACCCTTCGAGCATGAAATCGCCTTCTTTTGGATACCACAACCCCAATAATGGAGTTCCTTTCAGGCAGCGTAATATCCTTTTCACAATTACCATATGCGAAGCTCTCGGGTTATATTGAAATCTTGCTGCGAGGCAGGTTGGATACATAATATCGGGTCTTGAAGCAGTTAAGTACATCAGCGATCCGGTCATGGAACGATACATCGTTTCATCTACCTTGTCTCCGGTGAGATCTGGGTTTATCCCATGGTTCGTTGCTAAAGGGGTTGAAGCTGGAGTAGAACCTGACATCCCATATTTCTCTAAGATATCATGAACATACTTCGTCTGGTGTATGAAAATTCCCAAGAAGAATTTCATCTCCCCCATTGATGACATTTCAAACTTTTGCTTCATAACTTTTTCAAAGTCTTTGCACAAACTTTCATTCGTTGACCCAAATATGATGTCGTCCACGTATATTTGAACTATCAAAAGATGTCCGTCGACCTCTTTGGTGAAGAGAGTGGCATCTACTTTTCCTCGGATGAAGCTGTTGGCTAGCAGGTGTTGAGACAATGTCTCATACCAAGCTCTCGGGGCCTGGTGTAAACCATACAGCGCTTTATCCAGTAAGTAAACCTTATCTTTGTGGATTGGATCGGTGAAGCCCGGTGGCTGTCCGACATATACCTCCTCTTTTACCTTCCCGTAGAGAAACGCCGATTTCACATCTAACTGAAAAACTTTAAATCCCTTCCACGATGCAAATGCCAGAAAGATACTAATTGCTTCTAGTCGAGCTACGGGAGCATATACTTCGGTGAAATCTATGCCCTCCTGCAGACTAAAACCCTGGACTACGAGTCGAGCTTTGTTTCTAATAATAACCCCTCGATCATCTCTCTTGCATTTAAACACCCATTTTGTGTTAATTTTCCTGTGACCATCAGGCAAATCTACTAACTTCCACACTCCTAACTTCTCGAACTGGCTCAGTTCCTCCTGCATCGCATTGACCCAAGAATCTTCAGTAAGCGCCTCCTTATAAGTCCTCGGTTCAATCTACGAGATAAAACAACTAAGTGAAAACTCAGTTTGTAACGGAGCAACTGTAGAATAAAAACAAGTAAGCCCTTGATCAATTTGTCGTCTAGTGCGGACGCCTGATTGCAATTCTTCGATAATCAACTCCTCTGGATGGTATGAAAGTGTTCTTGGCATCACCTCGCCTGGAACATCTACCCCGTCTTCCAAATTTGTGATATTTTAATTTGCACCTTGTTCACTGACTATAACTGTTTGACTTGAAATCTGGATCTGCTCCCCCTCAGAATCTGAATCACCACGATCAAATACAGGTCTATCATCAGATTCTTGATTATCATTCTCTGCTGTCTGATTATCATGAGCAACTTCATTTTGTTGAATATCATCATGTTCTCCAGCATTGCTTGGACCTGCTTCATCGTCATTTGAAGTGTGCCTTTGACGCCTTGAAGACTCAGCTGGGAACCTTTCCTGCGATGACTCATACTCTCTTAAAATATCCAACTCGTCAAAGAAATCTTATTGCTTGGACCTGCTTCATCGTCATTTGAAGTGTGCCTTTGACGCCTTGAAGACTCAGCTGGGAACCTTTCCTGCGATGACTCATACTCTCTTAAAATATCCAACTCGTCAAAGAAATCTTCTTCTTCTTCCTCTTCTTTTTCCATGTCAAATGAATTCCACAAAGTGTCATAGTGAAAACGCCATGAATCGCGGGATTTTGCGGTGGCATTGTGTAACCTTGACATTCAACATTATGTGCCTCAATAATCCGCTTCAAGCTTGGAACATAGGCTCGTTTCAAAGAACTTGAGTAACCCACAAATATTCCTTCAATGCTCTTTGCACCAAATTTTCCAAAAGGCTCTACAACTGTGCAGGGATACCCAAATGGTTCTAAATACTTCAGGTTCGGTTTGTGGTTATTGATCAGCTCGAAACATGTCTTGTTGAATTTCTTCACAATAAGAACCCGGTTAAGTGTATAGCATGCGGCTGACACTGCTTCTGCCTAAAAGTTGACAGGTAATTTAGAATCAGCAAGCATCGTCCTGGCCGTTTCAATTAGCATCCTGTTCTTTCTTTCAGCTACTCCATTCTGCTGCAGAGTGTAAGGAGCACTAAATTCATGCAATATACCTCTTTCATCGCAATACTCTTCCATCTTGATATTCTTGAACTCAGTACCAATGTCACTACGTAATCTTCTAATGCGTCTTTGGTACAAGTTTTCCATCTTCTTGAAAAGCGTCATCAAACGATCAAACGTCTCATCTTTTGACTTCAGAAATAATACCCAAGAAAATCTTGAATAATCATCTGTAACTACTAGACAATAGAGATCCCCAGTTATGCTTTTGACGTTCACTGGACCAAACAAATCCATATGAAGTCTCTCTAAAGGTCTTGAGATTGAATTTTCTTTCTTCCTGGGGTGAGATTTCTTCTTTTGCTTTCCTTTGATGCAGCTAATGCACTTCCCCTCAAGATGAAAAGCTTTCACATGAACACCAATTATTAAGTCGTTATGCACCAGGTGATTCATTTTTCGCAAATGTATATGACCCATCTTTCGATGCCACAATTGTGATTCTTTCTCTGTTGCTCTTGACATAAAACAATGAGCCTGACCCGTGGTTGTAGTTGCTACACTCATGTCCAACACGTACTGATCATTGACTCTAGGTGCTCTCATGATAATCCATTCTTCGGGAACAACAAATCCTGGTTTCAAGATCAAACATTCTTTGTCTGTAAAGTGCGTAGTATACATACGATCACAAATTTGAGATATGCTCAGAAGATTGTTTTCAAGCTTGGCGATGTAGTTTACTCTTTCAAAAGTAACAATACCATTCGATAAAGTTCCTTCTCCAACTATCCTACCTCCTTGATTTCCTGCGAATCCCACATAACCTCCATTAAACCCACGAACATCATATAGTAGGGTCTTCTTCCCTATCATGTGCCGAGAAGCACCACTATCCATAATCCAACGTGAAACGGATCTTGGAAGCTCCTGCACATATCACAAACACTTAGTGAGATTTTGATGCTACCCCAACCTCTTTTGACTGGGGTAACTTGACATTAAGGTGAGTTTTTGCAATGTAAAGTGGCGGAAAATTCTTGTCATTCATCTTTAAGCTCTCCTCAGACCCAATTTCAACCTTTTTGTATAAAAAGAAATCATTTTGAGAAGGTTGACCAGATGATTGGTCTTTCTTTGGTACATTCTTCTTTTCAGAAGTAGTAGCCTCTTGTGATTCAAGTTTCTCATAGTAATCCAAAGGAACATCCATCTTTACCGGAGTGGTAGAAGATGATTGTTTTTCCAACTCTGAAACCTTTGATTTTGGAGAAATTGCTTTCTTTTCAACAACTTTTGGCATCCATGTTTGTTGAGGCGAAGCAACCCGTTTGTAAAACTTGTCATTTTTAGTTACCACACTTTTAACAAGTTCAGTTTTGACTTTGATGTTTTCATTTTTCAAAACCTTTTTCTCAACAACCAATGGAGCTTTTCCTTTCACATCAACTTTCCTTTTCTGAATCTCAACAACTTCAGTCTTAGGTTTCAAGTTGGTACACTTTCGCGCAATATGTCCAACTTGATTGCATTTGAAGCATGTTCGGGTGTCAACTACCCGACTTGTGCCTTCAGACTGAGGCTGTGAGGCCTTCTTCTCAAAGAACTCTTTGTTTGATTTTGAAAAAAAAAATAGATTCTTCATCAGAAAGTGAACTCGAACTTGAACTTTTCACAAACACCTTTTTCTCAGCAAACCTTCTGTTTTGAACATTCTTTTTCTGATAATTCTTACCACTCTGATATCCACCCGACCATCTGTTTTGAACATTCTTTTTCTGATAATTCTTCATCAGAAAGTGAACAACTGGTTTCTTGTAATAAGCTTTATCTTTTTCAAAATTCATTTGCCTCTTTGTCTGATTTAAACCTTCTATTTCAGACCGATCAATTTCAATCAATTTGAACACTTTTTTCAGTTTGTCCACATTCACATTCTCCAACGGAAAATCACGATCCAAATACAACTTATCCGATCCTGCCATCTTGTACATCACAAGATGTGGTTCTTCACTTAAGTTGTTTTTGGATTTTGATTTTGGAATATATTTGTCCAACAAGCATTCATCATCCTCAGTAGTGTCACTTTCAAACTTTAAAACATTTTTAGCCATACTTTTAACAATTTTAGACTAGACACTATCTTCATCAGATGATGAAGTGAATGTGATATCAATTGACTCTGGAAGTTTAACCTCATTAACTTCTTCATCATTAACCAACCCTGATTTTTTCTTTGAAAAATTATTTAGAACTGGTGGTGGAACCTGATGAAATCCAACCCCGGTTCCATCAAAGTATACATCTTCACCTGCTTTGTTTTTCCTGATGGGTTTGGGAACAATGTGTTGTAAAACAAAGCTTGCGGAGTTGTAACTGTTCAGTTTCAACTGGATGCGTTCATTTTCAATTTTAGCTTCTTGAAACTGAAGCTTCAACTAAGCAATTTCATCCAGTTGTTGATTGATTAACTCTTCTTTCACTCTAAGAACACCGTTCAGCTGAAGATTTTCTTTGTCTGTTTTACCATTTCTTTCATCAAAATCTTTTACCGTTCGTTTTAGTTTTTCAAAGTTTTCTGAAATTTGACGATTTTCAAGAATTAATTTTTCATTTTCTTTCCTAATTCTTTCTACGTCATTTTTATCATTTTCGATTTTTCAGTTAATTCTTTTAATTTGTCGTTCGAAGCTTTTAACAATTTATCACGGTTTAAGATCTGATCTTCAACACTTCTGACTCTACCAGTCAGTTCTTCAACCTTCTTACCGCTAAGGTAAGCAATTGTACTAGAAACTTTGCACTCTTTCATGCAATTTTTGCAGTCGTTTTCAGATTTAACTTTCTTACCTGACTCATGTGTATCATTTGAACTGACCTTGTTTTTGGACTCAGTTCCAGAACCAGAAACTACCTCTAGTTCTTTTGCAGCAAGAACTTTGTCAGCCATCTTCTTCAAATTTTCAGCAGTGAATTCTTGTGATGTATCAATAATCCCATCATCAACTTTCTTTGGCTGCGGTTCTTTTTCTGTCTCTTTCTTTTTCTCACCAGCTTCTCCTCCTCCCCACCATTCTCTCTGTCTGGCTTCTTCTTCTTTAGCAAGTTGTTTGGTGAGAATTTCAACATCAACAGGATCTGGATCAACAGCTATGTTTCCATTAGGATCGAGATAACATTCTCTATCAGGATCCCATCGTCTTGCTTTCTTTGCTTCCATCCATGTACGATAGATTTTTCTTTTCATGCATTTGAGCTGTTGACTTCCTGTTTACATATTTCACTTCTTCAGATCTGTTGTCTAAAAAAGGAACAATCTTTGCTGCTGTAAAGGCATATCCAACTGCATCTTCCTCAGGCAAAACATCACTCCAATCATAACCTTCATCATCATGAAAAATGTGACACCCTGACACGGAGGCGGAAACGTCGAGGGCATCATGAAACTTGGTAGAATGCAAATAAGCACATGGTGATTAAATTAAAGTTGAAATATAGTTAAATTGATTGATAGGATTGCATTCATGTCCCAAACAGTACAAAACAATACAACACATTGTCACAAAAGTCTTGTTTTTATTTAGCTAAGGCATTTGTCTTGAACAGCCCTATATGATCCTTGCACAAGTTAACTTCAAACATGTTCACCTGAAACATATGGTAAAAATAATTTGGGTCAACAAACGGTTGAGTGAATTCATAGGTTTTGATTAGTTTGGTAATAAATAAATAATGTGATAATGAAAAGAAATGTTTAACAATATGGCATTTGATATATTCTAGTAAAATGAGTAATACAAGTATGCTTGGTGGAACATTCAAACCTTGTAGACGTAAACACGGATCTATCATCCAAACTTCCAAAATGTGAACAACAACAACAATGTGAACGGGAAGTTAGGATGGGGCGTCACACCTATAGCGCTATAATATTACCGCTGGGCTTGTACGGAGTTAATGAATGTAATGTGTTAAGCAACAAGTATCAAGCAATTGCAAGGAACAATCAAGATAGCCACAAAATGCAAATTTGTTTGTATCACATTATTTCATATGTTTCATCCCGAAAATATTGTAAAACAGAAAATGGGAACTATGAACTCACCTTGTTTGCGAATAAATTCCATACAAGTAATGATAAGAGTTTAGCGGGAACAGGATTTCCACGTCACTCTAATTGTATTTGAACATGCACGAAACAACACGGAATATGGCATCAACAATGGTAAAATGTGCAACTGTATAAACAGGAAACTATGTCTAATGTGTTTGCATGGTTTGACCAGAAAGGTAACTACGGGTTTAAACAGTCTTGTTTGGGGAAACGGGGGATAAGTATACCTGGATTATTTAAGAACAGTGTATTTTATACAATAACTAAGTTATACAAATACTGGATATAGAATTAATATTTGTATAGTTAAAACAGAAAATAAATATGTATTTAACTCAAATCTGTAATTCTATAATTAACTATCTAAAATAATTAATTTAAGACAAGATAATTAAAAATAACTTTTTTAATTACTGAACATATAAATATCTGAAAAATAATTATTATGGCAGAAAACAAATAATTATTTATAGTTTCAGAATGAAATAACGTGGTAATTAACTAATTAATTATCTAAATAATTAATTTAAATCAGATAAATTAAAAATAACATTTTTTAATTACTAACATGAAATATTACTGATTTATAGTAATTATTAGGGCCTTTGAATAATTTTTAAGATAAAATGGAATTAAAAAGGTTAAAGTAATAATAAACAGTTTATAAAGTCTAATTATTCAAAAATAATATGTAACTAAACAAATCAGTTACTGAAGTTTTATAAACTCGGAAAAATACACCTAATGTCATAAAAATATTTTCAGCCAAAAATTATATAGTTATATAAATTAAATATATTAAATTAAACCATGTAATTTAAGTGATTTAACTGATCTAATTATGTAAAATAAACTGTAAATAAAAAAACAGTAACCTAATTTATATAAACTCAAAATAAAGCATGTAACATCATAAAAATAATTTTGGACCCAAATTATATAGTTATTTATTTTTAAATATATATGATTAAACTATATTTTTAAAGTGTAAACACTGTTTTAATTACAAAAATCTCAAAATTATGTGAAATATTAACAACAATATTATTTCTGTAAAGTCCAACATATAAAATAATTACTATAAAAAATTCAATAATTAACTCCTTAAAATCGATTTATTATAATTTTTGAAAGATTAATACTGTTTTAATTAAATAAAATAGTTTTTTATAAATAATTTTGCATGTTTTACATTTTTAATAAATGTATCAGTATGTAAAGTAAATATGTTAAAAGTTTCGGACTTTAAATAATTAATCTCGATTTATTATGAATTAATAATCAAACCTGTTAAATAAAATAAATAAAAGAAATATAAGAGATGAACATTGTTCATCTTCTTCCCCAAAATAGTCAAACCGAAAGTCAACAAGCCCCGATTTCGACTAAAACCCTGTTTATATTCGAATTAAACTTAGGGAAACATTGTAATAACATAAACTAACCGATTGAACGAGTAAAACCGATCCGGTATCGGTCGGAATAGCGTGTCGACTAAGTCCGGCGGGGTAGTTCCGGCGACATATTGCAGGTTCGACAGACAGCAGATTTCGAGGTGTTAGTGAAAAATGAAGGTTGCAGGAGGTTCGAGGGAGGTTCAGGGACTTAAATAACAGTTCAATTTCTCTGAATTCGACACTAAGTAGTGGAATGAAACTCCACTTTGATTTTTAATTAAAAAAGCCGATTCCGACGATGTCAGTTGTTTAATTGATCGATTAAATGCATGCGTGAGTTGGTTCGAGGTCAAAGATTCCGCGTGCAAGCTTTAGACAGTGAATACCACTAATTCACGTGGTTTGGGATTGAATCCGATGAACAGGCGGTTGCAGGTTTTTGAATATATATTATTTAATATCTAATATGTATATATAGATATTAAGGTTCTAAATAAATACCGGATGAGGCTTATAGCCGACCGGTCACAACGTCACTTGTTATACGAAAGGTCCCGAGTTCGATCCCCCCTGGGACCGGTTTTGCTTCTTTTTTTTATTTAAAGGTTTTAAAAAAAAATTGCACTTTGGTCCCTGTGATTCCAGTACTGACATAAACGGCCCCTAGAATAGTTCAGTTAAATAACTAACTAGGTTATGTTTTTAATTAGGAAAACCTTATATAACTTTTAACCCGGTTAAGCTTTTTCAGTTAAAAGCAGTTTTAAAAATGACTATATCAGTCCCTGGAGTATAAGTTTCATCAAATGACCGATAGGTCCCTAGACTTTATTTCAATATATATATATATATATATATATATATATATTTATTTTATTTATTTATAAAATAAGTTTCAAAAATTACACTAAGGCCCCTAAACTTATAGTTTTCAAAAATAACATTTTTAACCCGAAACTTATAAGGTTTCAAAAATGACGTTTTAGTCCCCGGACTTTTGTACTTTCTAAAAATGACGGTTTTGGTCCTCGGACTTAAAATCAAAGTTTTTGGGCAAGTTTTAAGGAATGACAAAAAGGTCCCTTAACTTATACTTTCACATAATGACGCATTAGGCCCTTGTAATTAATGTAGTTTTATTTTTAAGTATAAAACTCAATCAACCTTGCAAATATTAACGTGTTTGGGCCAGTAAATCATGTAAAAGCATAAAACAAGCATGTATCAAACAAATTGCACATTCATATATGATAATTTAATATTGTAAAACGAACATACACATGTATAAAAACCAATGTGGTTACAGTCTCCCCTACTTTTGAAAATTTAGTCCCGAAATTTATTCATAGGAAATTCTTTTGCAAAGAGGTGTGGATAATTGGATATAATGCGTTTGTGACTATAAGGATTTGTGGTTCATTTCCCGATGGATATTTCTTCAGAAGCGAAAATGAATGGATAATTCATTTTCCTCAATGGATTCTTCGTCAGAAGTGGAAATGAAGGATTATAAATAGATTATTCATTTCCCAGTGGATATTTATTCAGAAGCGAAAATGAAAGGATAATTCATTTTCCAGTGGATACTTCATCAGAAACGGAAATGAAGGTTTATGAATAGATTATTCATTTCCCAGTGGATATTTCTTCAGAAGCGAAAATGAATGGATAATTCATTTTCCAGTGGATACTTCATCAGAAATGGAAATGAAGGATTATGAATAGATTATTCATTTCCCAGTGGATATTTCTTCAGAAGCGAAAATGAATGGATAATTCATTTTCCAGTGGATACTTCATCAGAAACGGAAATGAAGGATTATGAATAGATTATTCATTTCCCAGTGGATATTTCTTCAGAAGCGAAAATGAATGGATAATTCATTTTCCAGTGGATACTTCATCAGAAACGGAAATGAAGGTTTATGAATAGATTATTCATTTCCCAGTGGATATTTCTTCAGAAGCGAAAATGAATGGATAATTCATTTTCTAGTGGATACTTCATCAGAAACGGAAATGAAGGTTTATGAATAGATTATTCATTTCCCAGTGGATATTTCTTCAGAAGCGAAAATGAATGGATAATTCATTTTCCAGTGGATACTTCATCAGAAACGGAAATGAAGGTTTATGAATAGATTATTCATTTCCCAGTGGATATTTCTTCAGAAGCGAAAATGAATGGATAATTCATTTTCCAGTGGATACTTCATCAGAAATGGAAATGAAGGATTATGAATAGATTATTCATTTCCCAGTGGATATTTCTTCAGAAGCGAAAATGAATGGATAATTCATTTTCCAGTGGATACTTAATCAGAAATGGAAATGAAGGATTATGAATAGATTTCGATTCTTGTTTAAGTTAACACAAATGGATCTGGGATAACATAAAATCCTCAAGTGACTTGGATAACGCTACGACAAATAATACAATAAGAACACTTATATATAAGAAGTACTAGCGGCGTATCCACCATGTTCTTATGATCTTACGATCGCCTCATTATCTAATCACTCTAGATTTTATGCCATCACACTTAACGGGACTCACTATGGTTTCCATGCATCGAATCTCATAATTATGTGTGCACCCATAATTACTTGACTCGTTGCACAGTCTGCATAGCTTATCTTGCCAAATGATAAATTATGGACATGGTCAAGAAAGATGCTTTGTTTCAACAATTGAAATAGTACGTGTGTATAAACTCTGAGTATGAATAAGAGCGTAAACATAGTATAAGTTTAAATCAAATAAGCATCAATATAACACAACATTAATTGAATCAAAACGTATTTCACATTAGCAATGATAGCATTGTTTGTTTGACAGTCTATTGAACAAATTTACATTTGAAATAAGTCATGTAATGGATCAAATTCAGGATTATAAGGTGGTGGAGGTGGTAGAGGCAGTTGCATATGATCAGTTATTTGTTTCAGCATGCTTTCCAACCATTGATTTCTTTCTGTCAACCATTTTATTTGTTGAGACAAATTTTGAACTTGATTGTTTAACCTAGTCACTTCGTCTCCCAATGAATCTGGAGGTAGATTCATTTGAGGCATCGTACTTGGGCCTGCTATATCAGTTGGTGGCAGTTGTTCTACTTCGTTCAACAGTGACTGGAAAGAATGTGGCAGTAATGGTGCTTGAAAACAGGGTTCTGATGCTAACTGTTCTTGAGTCATCATGTTTTCATCAAACCAAGTTCCTTGCATCGTTGAATTCTCCTCAAAAAATAACGGTGGGAAGCTTGGTAAGACGTTCGGTGTTAAAGGTTGAGATAAGTTAGTTGTAATATGTTCTTGTATGTATGGTAGCGGTGGTTGCATATCAAACCGATAAAAAGACGGTTGAGGAAACTACAAAAATGATTGTTGTAAATTTTGTGGGAAGGTATTCTCTAAGATAACTGGAGCTCCCTCCGACTGTGATGGTTGTGTTAGTGGTGTACCAATATGAACAGGGGTTAGCCTCATGGTGTAAGGATTTACAATCCCAGGTGCCTTTGGTGGAGGTAATCCTTGGATAATCTGATCACTTAAGATACCTAATGATTGTGCTATTTTTGTAATGTAAGACCCTCCCATGAGACTTCTCAGAGGATTTGATTGTTGACTAGAGAAATATTCAGCAAGCTCGTGGGCAATATTACAGGGAACTTGCTCAAAAATACTATATAAATAGAAAAGTTCGATTGTTCTAACCCTTTGGTGATTATGTTTGCGGCCCGTGATAGTGTTGGCTAAAACACGGTGCATATATTGATAACAAGGGTCTATGAAGTTTGTAGAATTATTGTTGACACACCATTCTTTTAATGAAAGGCATTGCCAATAATTTACCATATCCGCGGAGGAACAAGAGGTTGATGCCTCCGTAAAAATGGGTTGTTTGACTTCGTCATCTGTATATATGCCCAGACGAACTGCGAATTCTGTTAATGACATAGTATGAAGTTGCCCACAAAGTTGAAAATGAATGGATTCATTGGTAAGATTTTTATTATATTTGTAATAGAAAGTGGACAAGAACTCATACACCAGTTCATCGTATGATGGTTCTAGGATGTCGAAGAAACGGCGCCAGGGCGTATTAGGTAGTAGTGATCTTGCCAGCAAACCACTGAAATCAAACGTTCCTATTTGTTGCCAATCAATACCGCTAATAGTAAGAACTTCCTGATGCTTGAGTTTTTGATACCTCTCTCATTGTGTAAATTAGCAAACTGAAGGAAGGGATGAATTTTTGCTGCATTTGAAGATTCAGCATATGCTGCTGGGAGATTTGCCATTGGGATATGGGGTTTTGTTGAACTAAGAAAAGTTTGGGTACGTGTTGAGTTATATCAGAAGTTGTAGTTCTCGTGTAGATTAGCTCAAGTAGTGAGTTTCTTATATGGATAAGGAAATTCCGGATTACACCATATGATCGGTTAGGGCTTCCATGCTACGTTCTGCAGCTAGTTTGAAAATTTGAATCTGACAGGTATGGTCTCGAGAAAATTTTGAACTTTAAAAAAGAGGGAATCGTATCGAAATAAATTGATAATAGTACAACGTGGGTCGATTAGAACTTGGATTGTTCTGAAATGGAGAAAAGAAAAAAAAATCTTTTTGAATTAGGGTAACATGCCTTGAGCCTATAGGCATACTGTACTCTCATCGGTAGTTCCCATGTAGGCAAACGTGTGTCTCGTCGTGGAGGTGATTTCATAATGGGGTAAAGTAATTTCATAAAATCAATGAGGATAAGAGAAAACACGTAACAAGATGGATATCATTTATTCCACGAATAAACAACATCAATGACAAGTCAAAGTAGTTGGGTTCTTATAACTTGGTGAAGTCATGCTTTAGCCTATAAGTGGACACTCATCCCAAGAATTCCCAGGTAAGCACAACTGGTCTCGCGTCTGATGAGATTTATACGAAGTGCTTGCCAAGACAGAAAACTCAGAATACAGGTACCCACCCTTCCAGATTGCACGAGTTCGTTATTAGAGTTCAAGACTTTGACGAGAATAAAAATCAAAAGAGGTTTTGAAAGAATAATCACCTAAGGATAGGTGATGAGCATTTGTAAAATCTAAAGATGAGATCTGTGGTGACGAGGCATTGGTTACAAAAGATAAGAATAGGGATGAAGACAAAGGCAAAGATAACGGAAGAGTTACTAATGGAAAGTGTCCTAGGTAAGTTATAGTCTAGGTCAAAAGTAATTTCTAATAACCTAAATCCCTATAACCATGGCTCTGATACCAACCTGTGACACCCTGACACAGAGGCGGAAACGTCGAGGGCATCACGAAACTTGGTAGAATACAAATAAGCACATGGTGATTAAATTAAAGTTGAAATATAGTTAAATTGATTGATAGGATTGCATTCATGTCCCAAACAGTACAAAACAATACAACACATTGTCACAAAAGTCTTGTTTTTATTTAGCTAAGGCATTTGTCTTGAACAACCCTATATGATCCTTGCACAAGTTAACTTCAAACATGTTCACCTGAAACATATGTTAAAAATAATTTGGGTCAACAAACGGTTGAGTGAATTCATAGGTTTTGGTTAGTTTGGTGATAAATAAATAATGTGATAATGAAAAGAAATGTTTAACAATATGGCATTTGATATATTCTAGAAAAATGAGTAATACAAGTATGCTTGGTGGAACATTCAAACCTTGTAGACGTAAACACGGATCTATCATCCAAACTTCCAAAATGTGAACAACAACAACAATAACAATGTGAACGGGAAGTTAGGATGGGGCGTCACACCTATAGCCCTATAAGATTACCGCTGGGCTTGTACGGAGTTAATGAATGTAATGTGTTAAGCAACAAGTATCAAGCAATTGCAAGGAACAATCAAGATAGCCACAAAATGCAAATTTGTTGGTATCACATTATTTCATATGTTTCATCCCGAAAATATTGTAAAACAGAAAATGGGAACTATGAACTCACCTTGTTTGCGAATAAATTCCAAACAAGTAATGATAAGAGTTTAGATGGAACAGGATTTCCACATCACTCTAATTGTATTTGAACATGCACAAAACAACACGGAATATGGCATCAACAATGGTAAAATGTGCAACTGTATAAACAGGAAACTATGTCTAATGTGTTTGCATGGTTTGACCAGAAAGGTAACTACGGGTTTAAACAGTCTTGTTTGGGGAAACGGGGGATAAGTATACCTGGATTATTTAAGAACAGTGTATTTTATACAATAACTAAGTTATACAAATACTGGATATAGAATTAATATTTGTATAGTTAAAACAGAAAATAAATATGTATTTAACTCAAATCTGCAATTCTATAATTAACTATCTAAAATAATTAATTTAAGACAAGATAATTAAAAATAACATTTTTAATTAGTGAACATATAAATATCTGAAAAATAATTATTATGGTAGAAAACAATTAATTATTTATAGTTTCAGAATGAAATAACGTGGTAATTAACTAATTAATTATCTAAATAATTAATTTAAATCAGATAAATTAAAAATAACATTTTTTAATTACTAACATGAAATATTACTGATTTATAGTAATTATTAGGGGCTTTGAATAATTTTTAAGATAAAATGGAGTTAAAAAGGTTAAAGTAATAATAAAAAGTTTATAAAGTCTAATTATTCAAAAATAATATGTAACTAAACAAATCAGTTACTGAATTTTTATAAACTCAGAAAAATACACCTAATTTCATAAAAATATTTTCGGCCAAAAATTATATAGTTATATAAATTAAATATATTAAATTAAACCATGTAATTTAAGTGATTTAACTGATCTAATTATGTAAAATAAACTGTAAATAATAAAACAGTAACCTAATTTATATAAACTCAGAATAAAGCATGTAACATCATAAAAATAATTTTGGACACAAATTATATAGTTATTTATTTTTAAATATATATGATTAAACTATATTTTTAAAGTGTAAACACTGTTTTAATTACAAAAATATCAAAATTATGTGAAATATTAACAACAATATTATTTCTGTAAAGTCCAACATATAAAATAGTGACTATAAAAATTTAAATAATTAACTCCTTAAAATCGATTTATTATAATTTTTGAAAGATTAATACTGTTTTAATTAAATAAAATGGTTTTTATAAATAATTTTGCATATTTTACATTTTTAATAAATGAATCAGTATGTAAAGTAAATATGTTAAAAGTTTCAGACTTTACCTAATTAATCTCGATTTATTATGAATTAATAATCAAACCTGTTAAATAAAATAAATAAAAGAAATATAAGAGATGAACACTATTCATCTTCTTCCCCAAAATAGTCAAACCAAAAGTCAACATGCCCCGATTTCGACTAAAACCCTGTTTATATTCGAATTAAACTTAGGGAAACATTGTAATAACATAAACTAACCGATTGAACGAGTAAAACCGATCCGGTATCGGTCGGAATAGCGTGTCCACTAAGTCCGGCAGGGTAGTTCCGGTGACCTATTGTAGGTTCGACAGACGGCAGATTTCGAGGTGTTAGTGAAAAATGAAGGTTGCAGGGGGTTCGAGGGAGGTTCAGGGACTTAAATAACAGTTCAATTTCTCTGAATTCGACACTAAGTAGTGGAATGAAACTCCACTTTGATTTTTAAATAAAAAAGCCGATTCCGACGATGTCAGTTATTTAATTGATCGATTAAACGCATGCGTGAGTTGGTTCGAGGTCAAAGATTCCGCGTGCAAGCTTTGGACAGTGATTACCACTAATTCACGTGGTTTGGGATTGAATCCGATGAACAGGCGGTTGCAGGTTTTTGAATATATATTATTTAATATCTAATATGTATATATAGATATTAAGGTTCTAAATAAATACCGGATGAGGCTTATAGTCGACCGGTCACAACGTCACTTGTTATACGAAAGGTCCCGAATTCGATCCCCCCCTGTCACCGGTTTTGCTTCTTTTTTTGATTTAAAGGTTTTTAAAAAAATTGCACTTTGGTCCCTGTGTTTCCAGTACTGACATAAACGGCCCCTAGAATAGTTCAGTTAAATAACTAACTAGGTTATGTTTTTAATTAGGAAAACCTTATATAACTTTTAACCCGGTTAAGCTTTTTCAGTTAAAAGCAGTTTTAAAAATGACTATATCAGTCCCTGGAGTATAAGTTTCATCAAATGACCGATAGGTCCCTAGACTTTATTTCAAATATATATATATATATATATATTTATTTATTTTATTTATAAAATAAGTTTCAAAAATGACACTAAGGCCCCTAAACTTATAGTTTTCAAAAATAACATTTTTAACCCGAAACTTATAAGGTTTCAAAAATGACATTTTAGTCCCCGGACTTTTGTACTTTCTAAAAATGACGGTTTTGGTCCTCGGACTTAAAATCAAAGTTTTTGGTCAAGTTTTAAGGAATGAAAAAAAGGTCCCTTAACTTATACTTTCACATAATGACGCATTAGGCCCTTGTAATTAATGTAGTTTTATTTTTAAGCATAAAACTCAATCAACCTTGCAAATATTAACGTGTTTGGGCCAGTAAATCATGTAAAAGCAAAAAACAAGCATGTATCAAACAAATTGCACATTCATATATGATAATGTTATATTGTAAAACGAACATACACATGTATAAAAACCAAGGTGGTTACAAAAAACAGCAAGTGCCCTGGATTTTTCTTTGGGTGCCTCCTCTATCTGCTTCATCCTGGGAGGTTCTGCTATATTTTGATGATAAATTGCTCTTTTGTAATAATCCTCTCGAAAAGGATTTGCAGTATCATCAGTATAAGCATTTCGGCACTCACGCTTAAAATGACCTTTTTGTTTACATTTAAAGCACGTGACTTTTGACTTGTCAAAGCCTAACTTGGTAGAAGGTCCACCAACAGACTGTCTTCCGGTAATCTCCCTAAATCGCTGCGCTCTTCTCACTGCACTCGCCATACACCACCTTATATCGCTCAACTCCATCTCCTTGGGGTCGATCTGATCGTAGTCTTCCTTTGTTAGGTTGGTGTTACCTATCTTTCCTGTAACGAGACTTTCGTACGATTCTAACACAGACGCTAAAAACACCATCTGTTGTTTGGTAGATTCTTTACTAAAATTCTGACCATTCTTCAGATCCATAGCAATGTTGCATTGAAATAGATTCTTTGGTGCAGATTGATTTGAAGTATTTGAAGATGAACCACCATGATAGCCACTGCTAAGAGTTTCTTGATTCATTATGTTTGAGCTTTCTGCTGAAAAAGTTGTCTTAGGAGATGTAGTCTTTGGAATCATACTACCTCTGTAATACAGCTCCACATTCTGCTGATAAGATGAGTTATTGATTTTGCTGGATTTCTTGATCTCTAATTCATGGCTTTCCAGTCTTTCGATAAGCAGATCCACTGTCAAATCAGTCGATTTGATTGTGTTCTTCAGCATCAAGGCAATGTACTGCCAATCTTGTTTATTCGGTAGTGAGTCAAACAATTTGTCGACCAACTCTTCTTGAGTGTAAATGATGTCATGTCTTGCAAGCTCCATCTTCAAGTGCCCGAATCTTTCAATCATCTTGGAAACAGACTCGTTCTTTAAACAACCAAACAAATCAAATTCTTTTCATAACAGTTTCTTTTTGTTCTTAACTATTTCAGCACTACCAACACATTTTATTTTTAATTTTTTCCAAAGGTCTCTCAATTCTTTGTACTAAATCAGTGAGATAATGTCATCTCTGACAGATTGATGAAGCAGAGCAATGCACTTTTGTTCAGCAACATATCTTTCTATTTGATTTTCTTCTAAGTTTTCATAATCCGTTCTCCCCAAATCAAAACCATTTTTCAAGCTTTTCCAACTGGGATATGCAAACGCTTTAAGCCATTCTTCAAATCTTGTAGCCCACCTGTTGTAATCTTCAATTGCCATCAACTTGGGTGGCTTGTTGTATGTTCCATATGCACTGTCTACACTCATAGCATCAGAAAGAATTTTCTTTGCACTTGGTGTTGGTGTAGTTTCATTCGTGTTATTTGATGTGCCATCTCCCGAACCACCGGTAAAAGCAATCATATCACTAAACGGATTCATGAAATCATCCATCTTTCAAGTACCTGAAACAATCAACAAACACTTAGAAAATTTTTTTTTAAATTTTGAAAAACAGTTTCAAACGGAATCAATTCAAACGGAAACAACTTTCAAGCGAAATAAGCTTTCAAGCGAAATAAGTCTTTTCAAGCGAAATCCCACCTCAAACGAAATCAAGGTTGATGCGGAATAACTAATTTCGTTTGAAACTCTCAAACAGAATCTGATTTCGTATGAAATCAGTGACAGTTTCAAACGGGATTAGTGATTTCGTATGAAATAACAGCACTTTCAAACGGAATAAGTGATTCCGTGTGAAATTAACAGCAATTTCAAACGGAATTAACAACAAAAGCTAATTTCTTTTGAAAACACACGTGCTATTTCAAGCGGAATTAGGATGATGTCATTTTGTCCGAACAGTTTTACAAGCGGAATTAACAACTTTTATCAGATTTAAGTCGAATTAAGGTCCAATTCCTTCAAGGATTAGTTAGAACTAAGTTTCGCTTATAATATGTGAAAATAAAGCCATTTTGACTGTTAAATCTTGTTCAATTTAGAAAAGAAGGAGTAGAAGTGAGAGAATCCGAAGAAATCAAGATGAATTGGTATGAACTCCTCGTCCCGAGCTCTGATACCACTTGGTGGATCGTCATGTGACCCTAATGAGTCAATCTGAAGAGTTCAACATCAAAATCAAAGGCGGAATCAATGAATTTGACGTAACACAGCTTGATACTTTCTAATTATCTTCTCTTATTGATTTCCTGAGCTTTTACAATTCAAATAACAATCCGGCAGCACCTCGGCTCTGAAAACAATGTTCTAATTCCGTTTCAAATGAACTAACCACAACCCTATATATAGAGTAAGTGATTCCGTTTGAAGGTGGCATGGACCATTTCAAACGGAATTAACATGGTTAATTTCGTTTGAACTGGTCAATGTCTCTTTCAAACGAAATTACACATTTACACATAAACAAACCCTAATTTCTACCCTGTTGTGTGCTAGTTTATCCTATCTAGACATAAGACTCGATAAAGACGAAGTTAACAGACATTTGATGCACCAACAGTTTTGGCTCTTCAGCCTTCTTATCTACAACATGCTCCAGGAAGGCAACACATCCTTTCCTTAAGCACTTCTGCGCCTTCATACACAACTGATGATTCGCAGAGGCGCGTCTCGCTTTTCTCCATGCACGATGAGAGTTTCATCATCCGTCAGAGGGATGTGAATGATTTTCTTATGACAAACAACTTCAGCCTTGTTCTTGGACAACCAGTCCATTCCGACCACTACATCGAAGCTACCCAATTGAATAGGTAAGAGGTCGTGCTAAATCTTTGCTCACCAAGTTCTAATGTGCAACCCCTAACAACTTCGCCCGATTCAACAAGTTTACCATTGGCTAGTTCTATGGAATAAGGAATATTTAATCTACTAGATTCTATTCCAAGCATAAGTTTACTTTCCACAGATATGAAGCTATAATCAGCACCAGTGTCAAATAGTATGGATGCTAAGTGATTGTTAACGAGAAACGTACCGGTGACCAGATTAGGGTGCTCGTGTGCGTTCTTTGCTCCAATCACGAATGCTTGAGCCTGAGCATTGTTCCCCCTTGGGCAATCTTTTATGAAATGATCCTTGCTTCCACAACCAAAGCATCCTTGGTTCTGCCCAGCTCCATTACCATTCCGGTTACCATTTCCATTGCCATTTCCACCACCGTTTCTATTACCAGCACCGTTGCGATTTCCATTCCCGTTTCTATTACCATTTCCATTTCCTTTTCCCCAACAGTTCTCAGTATGGTGACCCAGTTTTCCACAGTTCTCGCATTTTGGAACACGAAAAACTCCTTCGTGGTGACGCTTGTACTGGTTGCAAATGGGCAGAGTGCCCAGGTATCTTCTAGCAGGAGCGTCATTCATGGTTGCAAGATTTTTCGCCTCCTAAGGCGGGTTGGGGTCATGCTTCTTATTTGTTGGGATTGAACCCTACCAGAGGAACAAATAATTAAAGCCAAAACTGGATCAGAGCAGTGGATCCAGAATAAGCAGATGTTACATACAAGTCTCTCCCCTTGAAAGTGGTTTCAACATCTGCTGACCTCCTATCTACTGATCGTGCAATCTGCTGACCTACAAACTGCTGATCTAGTAAAGGCCTGATGAAAGACTAAAGCTCTGCTGTTCAATCTACTGCCTTGAGTCAAGCACTGCTGATCTGGACAACTACTGCTGGGTTCACATCAGTGGAAGGATGCAGTAGTAGTTTATTATGTCTTTATGTAATGTAATGTAATGTAATGTAATAGCAGTAGTTAGTACAGCAGTGTTTGTATTGATCAGAGGTTATAGTTTGTTAGGAGGTTAGATGTCACTTTCATGGTGACGTCAGCTTAGATGCTCAGTGGTTTGCTAGTGCCTATAAATAGAACAGTGCTCTGTACTGTTCTATTAGCTCTTTGCAAAATCGTCTTCTCTGCACGAACAAACACTGAGCTCTGGCTGAGGAGGAGTTTGTATTCAACATTGCATTGTAATCGTAGTTGAAATAAATTCAATCTTTCGGTTCTTTGTGAAAAATGTTTGACCAAAGAAATACTCTCGTTTGATTGTATGCAAAGTTTGTTTCCATCTTAATTCCGCTGCACAACTCATCCATCTTCATTCTAATTCAAACGAAAAATACAATCAAAACCAAACTCAGATCCAACATTATTGTTGGAACCCTTGTTGTTACGTGTTGCTTGATTCAGGCTCGCATGCTTCCTTTTCTTGTCACCAGACGACTCAGCATGCGTCTCGGTCTTTTCAGTTGGGTTCAGTGACAACTTCTTCATACGAACAACATCTTCAGTAAGGCTGACAGCCAGAGTTACAGCCTGAGTGATCGTTTCAGGTTTAGCCGAAGTTACCATGCTGCGAAACTCTGGAGCCAATTCTCAGATGTAGGTTCAACGCGCTTAAATTCAGGAGTCACCATATAGGGGATCACTCTTGACAAATCGTGGAACCTTCGGGTATAACCATTAATGTCTGCACCTTCCATGGTCAAGTGCCAGAACTCAGTCTCCAACCTTTGAAGTTCAGCACGAGAGGAACACTTCTCTCTCATTCGTTCCTTTAGCTCATCCCACGTCATACCGTACACAGCATCATCACCCATAGTCTGGACTTGCAAGTTCCACCAAGTCAAAGCTTCATCAACAAACAACCCAGTAACAAAAGTGACTTATTGATCCGTGGTACACTTGCTCATGCGGATAGTGGAGTTAGTCTTCTCCGTCCCGCGTACAAATGCCACTGCACCTCCAGTGTCGTCGTAGTTTAGTGGCTTGCAGTCGAGAAACTGCTTGAAAGTGCAGCCTTGAGCTGGGTTTCCTCCAGATGTATTTCCCTGTCCATTACGTCTAGCATTGCTTGGTCCTCCACTTTATTTGGTGCGGTTCGCCTCGTATTGGGCGATAGCTGTGGAGATCCTTTCTTCCAGTAGGGCATTCAGTTCTTCAGCAGTACTCGGCAGAAGAGGAGGAGGGGGTTGATCGAAATCCTGATCGTTCACAGCTCTCCTAGGTGCCATGTTCTGTCAGAACACAACGCACTGGGTAAGACATTTGTTTGATATCGTCTTACGAGACAGTAGTAGTATATATACACAGACATATACCCACATAAGTGACATCAAACAATCCGCCAAACGTATAAATCAATTCATACAGTGACAAGCATGCACAAATAGATAAATACTGATGTGACATAAGATATTCACCGAGTATCTACACATATTAGGGAAACTTGTGACATCATTGTTTGCGAAGTAAACAAAATGTATAAGGGTTACATCACCCCATAAGACAAGTTTAATATATGTAAAGGACAAAATATCTTACTTCACATTGGCGGTTCTTGTCTTTATACCCTAAATTAATACTCCAATAGAGTATTTAATAGGCTGGGGGAGGGGTGAGGGTGTTTACGTTGACCCTTTTCTTGTACTGAAAGAATCTCTTATGATACGTGACAAGAGTTGCTGTGGTTTCTGTGCACTGAATTCCATAATTATGTATGCATCCATAATTACATAAGTCCTTGCACAGTCCACACAGTTCGTTTCATCGTCGGATCACTTCCTTCAGATAGGCCACTGTTTTCAGGTACAGTCACGAGTACCTGAGATATTCTATTTCTTGTATATGTATATACTAATTATCACACATAGTTGCAAGTAATTCTTAGTTAAAGATAAGTGCTACTCCAGTGCACCCTAAGTTTCGTAGTGTCCTTACTTGACTCTTTGAAAATAGTTTCATGTAGTGGATGTCGCGGGAAGTTTTATGCAATGAAAACTTTTGAAAAAATTGTTTTCGTGAAAGGATCCTAAAGATTGTAGTCTAGACTCGAGAAGGAATCCTGGTTCACTACAATCGCAGCTCTGATACCAATCTGTCACACCCGTTTCTTAGGCGGAAGCACGAGGTGTGATGTTGAAAGGTTCTCATTGCATACGAAAGGTAAACATACTACATGCTCGTAAAATAACTCCAATGCCATTAACAAAACATAAGTTAAGTGTTTACAACACAAATACAATATTGTCTGACAAGTTTACAACTTTATTCAAAGATAAACAACATCCAAGAGCAAGAGTAAGACCGCGCGCACATCCACTTTAGTTACCTGAAATACATGTGAGTTTTTGGAAAATCGTCAACATAATGGTGTGAATTCATGGAGTTTTTGTATTGAACGTTTGTATACTTTGTATGAAAACATGGTATGTAATTTGTATAAATCAAGTATTTCTGTAAGTATAAGGATATCGAGATCACTAATGGTTTGCAAGGCCATTAACATGTGACACGACATAGGAAGCATCCAAACCATAGGCATTTTTAGTAGTCGATTCACGACTGAGACACAAAAGCACTGCTTGGTATTAGTTATCACCAAGAGTGTGGCTGCCTGAAACCCATTAGATCTAACCTTTTGTTCTGTGGTCTTAGTATGTACACGATTAATGGTGCTTCTGGTACCCTATTCGTGACATGATATAAAGTATCATTCCTTAGTTTTTGTATTCAAGATACCATAACACATGTATTTTCCCCAAGTTTAAAAAGCATGTAAAAGTTTAAAAGTGGGGACATGAACTCACAACTTTGCGTTTCTTGCGCTGTAAACTTCACCGGGTTTGCTTATATAGCGTCGTGACCTATACGTGTTTTATTAACGTTAGTCACTAGACTTGTATCGCACAAGTACAAGTCACCATCTTTTATGTGTATTTTCTTTGTGGGTTAAAAATGATTTATATTTTTAACTATGTATCTTACTTACATTATTTTTCCAATAAATAGTATCTTGTATTTTTCACCCGAGTTATGTATTTTTGTCCAAGAAGACATTTTAAGTTCGTAACTTGTCCGAGTTACATAATCTATTAAGAAATATATTTTCATAAATATATTTTCTTGTATTTATCTAAGCATGTTGTATGTGTATTTTTGTATTTTTACTCCTTAGGAGTATTTAGTGTATTTTCAAGTCCTAATACACTTTTACATATAGTACACATTACATACACTTAGCACAAAATTTGGTGCCCAATAAATATATATATTTTCCTCAAAAATATACATACTTAATATCAACTTTTATCTTGAAGAAATTATCATTTCTTAACTTGAAGTTTACACAAAAATTAGGGAAACCTTGGTAAATATTTTTAGGTTAATTTTTAGGGAATAAGTTTCACCAAAGCTTATATTTTTCTATGTGCAAAATTTTATAGAAATTTTGACATGGTTTCCCCTAAAAATGGAGGTTTCCCATGTTTTCAAAACATGTGTTTATTTTCTTTTAAAATTATCACAACAATCAACAATTCATTCAACACTTACCAAGTGTTAAAATCAAGTAAATTACACTACATCATGAACTTGAAGTCTTTGTAAAAACTTGTAGTAACTTACCATATTATATAGTAGGTTTAGTTACCCCTTAAAACATTGTTATTTGTTTGTAAATCACATTCTTGAAAGATTTAGTCATTTACAACTTGAAAGATGTTTTTTTCTAAAAATATATCTTTTGTATTTTTCTTGTTACAAACATGTTTCTAGTCTTGTTTAAACATTAAAAATATGATTAGTTTACTTAGAAACCATGACTTTATAATTCTTATAAATAAACTTGGTTTCTTGAGAAAATCATTTTGGTAATCATCTATTTACAAGATTTGTATTTTGTTTAAATCATCTTTGCATATGAAAATCAATTTCATCATTCAAGTTCATGAAGACATAAAGTGTGATGATCTTGGTTTTTCACAAGATCACAACCTTAACTTACTAGATCATCTGTTTAATCACAATCTAGTAAGTTTCTTATGATGTCTAACATCACTAACACAAATCATCAATCATCAAGAAGCAAATAAACACTATCAACATGTATTCTTATTTTATTAAGCTTATGTTAAAGTATCATGATCATGTTCTTTAGTGTTCTTTAAGATTAACAATATTCATCATCTTTTATTCATCAAAATATGAAGTAACAAAGGGTTATGAGGGTCTTACCACTAGCACAAGGCTAGGGAAGAACACTTGATGTTGAAGATGATAAATGGGTTGGATAATAGCAAATGAAGAAGGTCCTTCAAGATCCACAAGCTCCAAGCTTCCTTAATCACCTTCTTACACCTTAGGATGGCCTTGAAATGGATGGGATTGAGTTGGAAATAATGGTGGTGTGGGTGGTGATCTTCGGCCGAGATGAGGGAAGGGAGGAAGGAGAGAGGTGAGTGGTGAAGATGAAGTGAGGCTCATGTATTCTTATAACCATCTTGAGCTTTTATCCAAGGGTTCTTGTGTTTCATATAGTACACACAAAATCTCTAAATATATCTTCACAATCTTAGGTGATTTAGCAAGATCATACAAGATCAAAGGAGATCTATGGTGGGGTCACCCTATGACCGTCCATTTAAAAGGGGGGGGGGGGCTAAAGTGTAAGTTTGATGGGTAGTTAAGTAATCTAATTGGATTTCAAGAGATTTAGTTAGTGTTTGAGTATATGATGTGTTATATAGTGTGTTAGGGTGTTCGGGGATCATAACTAGCTCAGAAATAATAAAACAATGCTTCTAGTATAATTTGGTGTTTCGGGTAGTGTCCGGTTATTTGGTTAGATACCGGTTCGTTAAAGTGCCAAACTATTCCGTTTAGTGATCTTTAAGTACCCTTTTGTGACGCTTTTAATTCCCGACACTTAGGAAAGCATTCAGGACCATTTAGTCATGTGTTTGCATGGTACAAACTTGTTACAATGCTGAATTTTGCTGAAATATATGAAATTCAGCATTTAAAGTGTGTTTCGGGTGCTTTTCGGTGCATATTCTAGCTTCAGAAAGTCTATATGTTAACCCTTGTATCCATTCTTGGGTTTTAATGTATTTTAGATGTTGGACCTACTCCTAGGCCCAAATTCTATTGACTGACTTCTTTCTACAGAATTGCTGACACAGTGTGTCTTACCGGTGAGTTTACTAGTCTTTCTGACGCAACGCTAACATTAATGCATTAAGCCATATTTGAAGTATAAAACGTGCATGAATTCACAAGTGTAGCATGAAATCAGACAATGTTGACATTTAAGCACATAACTGCAGATATTAGATAATAATTGAATTGTGCGGAAATTACCCGTTTTTTGCCAGTTGTCACAGTTTTACCAGATTCAATGTTTCTGTCATCTGAGGCTGTCGTGCCCCACGTAAACTGAAGCATCAGCCTTCGTGCCCCGCGACCAACTATCCAGAAATGTCAGTTTTGGTCCCTGCAAGCAATAAACTTTGTTTTTGATGCTTTTAAGCCCCGTTAACCCCATTTCAAGGCTCTACAATGATGTTAAAGCATAGGGAACATGAAATATTCTTGGAAATATCTCTGATGTTGGTTCGTTTGGTCGTACGGTCACGTTATTCGGTTAATTACGATGAAAACTCGAACGGACGCGAAAACGATCCAAATTATGCGACGAATGGTATTTTTGCATTCCAATCACTAAAATAAAATATTTTAATGATTAAAAATTTTTTGGATGTCCGGATATGTTTAGAACGTAAGATATGCGAGTAAATGCAAACTTATGCACTTTTTGACGCTTTTAGTCCTTATTAATCAAATAAGCACTTTTTCGCATACCGAACCCCTCAAAGCCTATTTCTAAGCTATGTAAAGGATATTTAGGGTATGTTTAGCTTATGATCATGTTCTAGAATTTTCGTTGCAATACAAATCGGCATACTTTCGCAGTTTGTCGCAAATAGTCCATGCGATCGAATAAACTTGTTTTTGGCACACCAAACCCTCCAAAACTTATTTCTAAGTTATATAAAGGTTATTTAAGGCATGTTAAGACTATGTCACTATTCCAGAGTGTTTTTCGCGTTAAACTGATTACGTTTACGCATCAGTTTGCGTATAACTTTCCAGAAAGCGATTTAGAGCTTGAAATCGAACTAGAATCAAAACGTAAAATTATCAAACACAAATACACATATATTGAGACCAAAACACATCGTTTCATTGATAATTGATATTTTTTACATCGTTCAGTGTTTACAGAGCACAATTGTCACAGTCTCCCCTACTTTAGGATATTTCGTCCCGAAATTTTAATTAGAGGAAACTCGAGAAAAAAATGTGGATATTTCGCTTTCATTTCGTCCTCATGTTCCCAAGTAAACTCTGGGCCACGTTTGGACTCCCAGCGAACTTTAACGAATCGTATTCGCTTTTTCTTCAGTCGCTTGACTTCACGGTCCTTTACCTCCACCAGTTTTTCGACAAAGTGCATCGTGTCATCAACTTGAATTTCTTCGAGTGGATTGTGTTGATCAGTATCGGCTAAACACTTTCGTAAATTAGACATGTGGAATGTTGGGTGAATATTCCTGAGTTCAGGAGGTAGCTCAAGTCGATAGGCAACCTTTTGCGATTCTTTCAACAATCTTAAATGGTCCAACGTATCGTGGTGCAAGTTTTCCTTTCTTTCCAAATCTCACCACTCCCTTCCAAGGGGACACCTTGAGTAGGACATGATCTCCGACTTGAAATTCAAAGGGCTTGCGTCGCATATCCGCATAACTCTTTTGACGACTTCTAGGTGTCAGAAGATTATCGTGAATTTTCTTGACTTTATCTGTCGTTTCCAGAATGAGCTCAGGTCCAGTAAGCTGAGCTTCACCGATCTCATTCCAACAGACAGGCGAACGACATTTTCGACCGTATAAAGCTTTGAACGGTGCCATGTTGATGCTAGCATGATAACTGTTGTTATAAGAGAACTTGATCAACGGTAGATGTGAATCTCAATTACCACCAAAGTCTATCATGCATGCTCTAAGAATATCCTCCAATGTTTGTATCGTCCTCTTAGATTTTCCGTCCGTTTGGGGATGATAAGCAGTGCTCAGATTTAGTTGGGTTCCCATAGTAGATTGCATGGTCTTCCAAAAGTGAGATGAGAATCGAGCGTCACAATCAGATATGATATCCAAGGAAACACCATGACGAGAGACAATCTCATCAACATAAATCTTGGCAAGTTTATCAGCAGATTGATCCTCGCGAATCGGTATAACGTCAGTTGACTACCCAAATGGCATCATGACCTCTAGAGGTGCACGGTAACTAAGTGATGAGATCCATCACAACGTTCTCCCACTTCCATACTGGTATTTCTGGTTGTACAAGCAAACCAGATGGTCGTTGATGTTCAGCCTTGAATTTGAGACAAGTTAGGCATTTTGATACATACAAAGCAATATCCTTCTTCAAACCAGGCCACCAGTACCGAGTACGAAGATCCTTGTACATTTTGTCAGCACCAGGATGGATAGAATAACGAGACT